>VUQI01055077.1:32826-53430 GCA_015106735.1 Paratilapia polleni | reverse complement strand
GTTAAAATGAGATTCAAAGGGGACTTATTATGCTTTTCCTCATTTTCTGGCATATGAATGTACATTACTGTGCAAAAGTCTTGACCCACCCCTCATTTTTTTTATATTTTGCTTCCAAGGAGCCAGACTTTCTTGTAATTCTCTAAGGTGGTCTTGAACAATAGTTCTCCAGGCTGAATGTCTTTCAAAGTTTTTCTTTGGACATTGGCTGCTTTTACATTTTTAGTCCAGTCCTTGTACCATTTTCCATTTTCAGCCATCTGTAAAAAATGGTGAAGGTTCTGTCACAGTTTGGAGCTGTCTTTCAGCCAGTGGTATTGGGATCTTGTCAAAATTGATGGAATTAAAAATGCAGAAAAGTACCGTCAGATTTTGATCCACCATGCAATACCATCTGGAAAGTGTCTGATTGGAAATGGCTTCATTTTTCAGCATGACAATGCTCCCAAGCACACTGCCAATGCAGTAAAAGCATACCTGGATAGAAAAACACAATGGAACACTATCAGTCATGGATTGGCCTCCCAGACCCAGACCTCAACATTACTGAAGCAATGTGAGATCAACTTGACAGAGAACAGAACAAAAGGCAGTCAACATCCAAAGAAGAGCTTTGAATGTCCTTCAAGAAGCCTGGAGAACTGTTCCTGAAGACTACTTTTATTACAAGAAAGCTTGTTGAAGAATAAAGGTGTTCATACTAAATATTGACTTTCAAGCTCATTAAAATTGCACAAACTCTGTTTTTGCCTTGTAGACTGTACTTCCATGTATGTTTGCACAAGTTTCAATAAATCGCTGCACCTATTTCCCATTTCCTAGCAAAATATAAAGAAATGAAGGGTGGCTTTTCCACAGTACTGTACTTTATGAACATCAACCTTGGTTAACTATAGCTATAACTATAACTATAAATGAGGGGTGGCAAAAGACTTTTGCACAGTACTGTATATACAGTAGTAATCAATATGAGCACTGCACTACTACTGCACTAAAGGCTATTTTTACTCTTGGGTCTGTAAGATGTCACTTAGAGCATTTATCCCTAATATGGTCATCTCAGACACAGAACAGAAGCCACACCCACAAATTTTCTATTATGAGGGGCAGCCAATCAGAAGAAAGTTTTTAAAAAAGTTTTAAAGTGATAGGTAAGGGAGCGAAAACATCTTTTTTAAACAGTGGATGAACTGAGTTGCTACACCAAAGCAGAGGAAAAAAAAAATCAGATAAATAAAGATTATTTTGAACTGTGAATAATGCATGGACTTGGAAAGTTGCATAACAGGTGCCCTTTAAATGCACCCTGATTCAATTAGCTATGGAAATGAAGGCCCCAAAATATAATATATTTTTAAAAAAAGGAAAATACAGTAAAAGTACAGTTAAAAAAAAACAAAAAAAAAAAACATGGAGGCAGCACATATCTTTTCGGCATTATTGCCTGTTCTCACAGCTTTCAGGTAATGGATTTTGAAAACCACCATTATCCACTATGAAAACTTAATCAGATGAAAAAAGCCAGGGAGGCTTTTATCCATCATCAATTTAAGGCTACAATGATTTGCACCTATTTTCTGATTGCCACCTTTTACCTCTGCAAGCCCGTTTTGTTCATCGCCCATGACAAATTTACTTCAAAGGAAGCCTCCATCATGACCCATTTTCTCTTCCACCAACAGCTGAGCTTTTGCCCAATAAGGCACAAAGCAGGAATTTTCCCATGAGCCCCTGTGCATCCAAAGCTGGTAAGGCAAACGAAAGGTACTGAGGCAACCACGTGAGGCAGAACTGGAGGCAATCACTTGGAGTGTTGCTAACATAATACACTGAAGATGATGTGAAGAGAGATTATGTACTGACTCATTAAAGCTGAACAAACACAAGCTGCATCAATGTTGCACAAAATAACCAAGATAGATGTAATGAGTGTGAACACAATGAAAAGGCATAGGATGGAAGGAGGAAAAAACAGCGGACATGGCTTTCTTACCAAGTGAATCACTTTTTTTTCATACACAAATGTGATAAATGACTCATCCTGTTCTTCTTCTATCCTTCCTGATGAAAACTCAAGGTCCATTCACAAAAGGGCACAGAAAGTAAAGAGAGCTCATTGAAGAGCTTGCATATTGAAGACTACTTGGTAAGGATGTCTCCAGAACTGATATTTACGGTACCTTTCAATACCAAAATTCTGAAAACGCGACAGTACTTGTTTTTTTTTTTGGTTTTTTTTCCAGTTACCGTAGGCAGCATATATACCAGGTAGGGTTGTCAAATAAATTGATACTCGGATGCTAATTAATACTAAAAATGACTAAGGGATTAGATACTCATTTGGAACAGTATTGATACCAACAGTGTAGTCTTTGCCTCCTCCAGCTGACACACAACTTCCCACAGCAGCGCTGCAGACAGGCAGGGAAACAGCCCCTCCCCTCACTAGCAGCTGAACACATGAACAGCGCAACAAACTTGGCGAAGCATCTTAAAGACTCACACCCCGGTCGTTATGAGGAATTTTGTGAGGTCAGTAAAGCTCCACTGAAGTATTAAACAGCTATAAATGTTAACCTGGCCAGTGCACACAATGGCAATTACCCACATTAGCCATCTGTTAAGTTATCATCAAGGCAGCGGCTAGCAGCTATGACTAATAATAAAACTATAATGTTAATGCGGGAGCTATGCTAGTTCTGCCCGTCTGTAACATTAATAGACAGTGTTAATTTAACAGGATAACTCAATTATTTGTGTCTATAAAATGTTATGTTTCTCTTAAAGTCCCACATTGAAGCGGAAAAAGTCTACAAGCAACTACACAGAAACAGTGGCAGCCAACCGTAATAACTCTATTTGATCAACAACTAAATATAGTGCAAAGTCACCAGAAGCACAGGAAATAAGGAGGGCTGTAGCTGAATACCAACCAATATTGTTCTAATCTTTATTAAAAAAATAAAATAAAATTATGCCTCTTAATTTTGTCATTTTTTTTCTCCCCGGGGGGTATCGAAAATGGTATCGAGTATTTTTCTGGGTATCCGTATCAAGCTTGAAATCCTAGTATCATGACATCCCTACTGTTTGGTTGCTTGAAGTCACATCTGTGCAGCACCAAAACGAAAGGGAAATTTATAAGACAGTATTTGAAATCAATACAGTTCAGCTGCTAAAAGTTGACGACGCCGTCTATGTTATTACAAGGTGCGGTAAATATTTGTTGTGACAGGACGGGATACGGTTGGTTCCATAACAAGTAAAATGCCATTCAGGTCCACTGCATTGGGATCCAGGCAATAATCTCAGAGACAAAACCATGGAAAGGAAAACAGAAACCCTTGAAAACCTCAAAGTGAAAGACGAAGAAAAGTGAATGTTATAACATTAATTGCCTGATAGATGCTGAAGAAATTACAGCAATAGTACAACAGAAAAGTGTAAAAGCTTAGAAGTAACTACTGAATAAAAATAGTGCATCTAAGAGAAACAAAGAGGTGAATATGCTACTCATGGAGTAAGTGCAGAATATCCCCAGAATAGTGAGACAGTAACCCTTATATTACACTACAAATTAAGAAATCACCATTATGATTATTTGCTAATAACATCTGACCCCCAGATTTCCACCCTACACGGATGGAACAAGCATAACGCCCAAAAAAACAAAGCCAAAGTAAAGTAGAACAGGACCTACTTTGAGGCTCCAGTTGACTAATCTAGAAATCTGAAGCAATGCCATTGTGTAGAGCAAGCGTATGCCACTAGTATGACACTGTACGCTCATAAAATAAGCGATCACTGTAGGGAATGAAACAAGTTTTCTTACCTATTGCCATTTCTATGACGCTCACTTGGCTCTCTGAAGGGAAAAGGATTTTTGGCGGCTTGTCTGTCAGGGGAGCTGTGAAAAGACAAACAGAGAGAAAGAGAGAGTGTATTAAATTCCACATCTTTTCTCCCCGGTGGACTGTGGGAGTATGATTTATTCATTAAAGACCACAATAAAAGCTGCCTTAAAATGGGAGCAAACACATTGAAATATATATATTTAAATAGTGGACAGAAGAAGAAGAAGGGAGGATAAATTACCGTGCCTCAGAATTACCCAGCCAAAGCTTTAAACATCAGTGTGCATGCTTTCAAAGCAGAACCTGCTTCAGTACTAATGCCACTCATTTGGTGTGTAAGTCATGATATGGCACTGACGTTGAATACATTACAAACTTTTCTGTATATACAGTGGCTGTAAAACGAGTCAACCATTTCCAAAAACACAGTGTAACGTCAGGTAAAAATCATTCACACATGCAGTGGGAATAGGAAGGTTGAGAGCTGCTGGAAGAAGTGCAATAATTTCAGCTGTGCACGGCTATAATGACTGGAACATGGGACTTTCACAAATGCTTACAACAATAACAATAATGATAAAATTAGCTGAAGAAAAACAAAAATCACCCGAGACCAGCAATGAGATATAAATTGTCAATATGTCAAGCGTGAGCATGTTGCTGATTTAAAAGCGTATCGCAGTTAACATGAGAAAAGCCTTCGTTCCAACTCTCTTCGAAATGCACCAACTTCAATTAGACAGCTGCTGAGTAACAAAAGACACGCACTTAGAGGCTCCTCATTATAATGATTCCCTAATTGGTTCTAGTCTTCAAAGTGGCATCAGAGAGGTTTTCTATCTTTACACGCTCGGAAATACTCGGAGGGACGAGGCTTGTTTCAGTGCAAATGAGTTGCGGTTTGACTGGAGCAGCGATCTTTGAGCTGAACCTGGAAAAAGGTTTAGAGAGTCGACCGACAAAATGGAGGAAGGTTTTCCAAATTTAAACTGAGCTGGATTCTACACATCAGTGCTCTGGTAATATAATTCAGCACAACGTGAGATGGTCTCATAAAACATGTTATCCCACCAACTGATCCTTCGTGGGCATTCAGATCTCCATTTGGCCTCCGTGTAGTCCAGCAAATAGCAGCTGGGAGCTTTATGATGCAACTCAAAACCTTTGAAAATTATTTTTCACTCATGCTGCAGGCAAGATTCTGTCTTGATGAGGCCAGTAATACACATTCTAAAAATTACACTATTTTGCTTTAACTATTTGGTTTGTTTTTCACAAATAGGATATATTTACATCACCCAATTTAGTAGATGATGTAAATAGTACTTACATGTATCATCATCACTTGGTACATTAAAGTTCCTTAGTAATATCTACATCTTTGTAAGGAATACCGCTAACACTTTATATTAAAGAGCACACAGCATTAACTAGTTGCTCATTAGCATGGATGGTAGCAGCACATTCCTTCTTTAGCAGTCACTATAAAGCACTTATTTATGCCTCATTCTGCACCATCATATTCTGGAACTATTGTGTGGATTAATACGTGCCAAACTACTAGTGAATTAGTTATGAGCAAGCACCACCTGCCAAGGCTGAAAAATGAGTCTCTCAACTGGCTACTTCAGGATGGCCCCCATGTTACAAATGCCCAACTTTACACCACATGCATTTACCGCGATATAACAACTGGGCCATATTTGTGGTCCTGGTGTCTTTTGGAGTTTTTTTTTTTTTTATATATAAAATTAGATTTTCTGACAAATAATATGACTTTTGTTGGTTAAATACACTAACAGACCATCCAAGAAGTCTGTGCTCTAGCTTTGGTGAGTGAAGTTGTAGTATTTTATATGTATGTTACTTAGCACTAATTAGGAGGTCTGTGCTATGAACCCATACAGTCTATGGATACAGCTTGCAAGTGTTAAATGATAATTCAGCACTCCACCCTCAAGGTCACTTTTAGCTCCAAAAAATTGTTAACACTGAAGCATCAAAACAGAGCTCATGGCGTCGGTGCTTTTTTTTTTTTTTCAATGAACAGTTTATGCCAAAACCTATTAGAAAGACCTAACTGAGAGTTATCTGAACACTCTTAACACTTGCAATTTTGTAATTTTGTGTCTTGCCAGACTTGATCATATTCAAGGGACAATTGGTATTTATGTTGTACTAGAGTTGTATAAAGCCCACAGCATATTAGGATAAACCAATAAAAAGACATATTCTATGAGAATCCATGCTAATAAGCAGCTATAGTTAAAGTTAAATATGTGCATGTTAATATAAAATGTTAGCAACTACATGTAGATTTACAGTTGCAGTTAAACTTGCAAAGTTCATTCAAACTAATACAAAGAAGTTGATCATTACTCTGCCACCTTCTATGGTTTTGTTTCCCGCATTTTGTATAGCAGATGCCAACTACTCGGTAAGCGGTAGTGAAACTGTGCAAAGTGTGATGCAAACCAGAAATGGAGACTGTCTGCCTTCAAAGTAAAAATTGCCCCTTTTGAAATGTGTTGGTTTCAGGGTAAGGCACAACTTTTACTTTGAAGGCAAAAAGTTTCTGGTTTTGTGCTTGGTAATTAGTTAGCAAGAGTTCACAGACAAGTCGGCATCTACCATGCAAACTATGGGCAATGACAGCAATCTGCTAGTGACAATCACAATTAGCAATCACTAGGAGGTTTTTGGTGCAGCACTCCCTTTGCGGGCAATTTCACCCTACAACAGCCAGCAACCTCCAGCAACCATTCACCAAGCGGTTGGGGAACACATATTTTTCCCTAGCAACCAGATGTTGCCAATAGGTTGCTGACTGGTCTCTAGGCCTGTGTGACTGAGACCTTGGGAAATTGAATCTTCTTGGATTAAGTTTGGGGGAAAGATGACTGGTAAAATTATGACTGCTGACAATATAAAGTGTCTCCTGTGTTGAAACCTCATAACTTGTTGGCATATTCATCCATCCCTGCCTCCTCCCTAACATGTTTTCCAGCTCTAGAAAATAAATAGAGTACTTAGAAAAGCATTTACAAGGATAGTAGATGTTCTTGCCAAGTAAGTCTAAAAACAGTGCGTACTTGCAATGAAAAAGCAAAAATTACTTGATTGACTAATTTTATTTTTTATATAGTCTATGTAATCTGAGGAAGATTGGCTGGACTTTTTGCAGAAAAACATTTTGAAAGCATAATTTTAGAAGAAAAAAGGAATAATTGTTCCAGTGTCAAATCAACTGACCGACAAAACCATGCTGTGGTCTTAAATAAAGGATCATGCAATGAGTAGCAATATGAAAGCAGGAAAGCTCATTAATTACAAATTTTAAAAAACGGACCACAGCAAATTATGCATGTGCCAGGCATATTTCAATGCTGTGTAAAAAATCTCATTACCTTAATTACCTTTTTCTTGATGAAGTATGCTTAGATTATTATTTTTTTCATTATGACATGAAAAGAGAAACACGTTTTTCCACTCTGATGGTTTGTCTTCTGCAAGACAATGCTGAATCTGAAGAGAGGAGATGGTGCACAGCAATGTATTTATAGTAACATAAAAAGAGAACTCAGCTGGGGATACAAACATCAAACATGGAGCCACAGCTCACTGCATATGCTGCTAAGGTGAATTTGTTATGTAAGTTATGCATTGCAGTGTGTACATTATCGATAGTTATTAAATTTTATACTAAAATACATTAAAACAATATTCGTGATAATTACTCAAATCCATAACATCCAATTCAACCCAAAGATATGATCTGCTGTAGTGCTGTATGAGCAATTTTGTGTCAAATGAATATTGCAAGCACTCCTTCTTTCCAACTGTTGGAAATTTCATTGGCCAAGCTTTGCATTATGGAGCAGCAATCCTCGCTACTGCCTCCAGTAGCACCTGGAGGTAGGAAACCATGATAGTTACACAATTGATTGCCAGGATGGTAAAACCAGGAAAATTGAAAAGGTAGCACAGGTTTGGAAGAATTTGAAAGCTATAAGATTTCTGCCGGTAACAGCAACAGAAATACCATAAAAATTTGCCCCATGGCACGCACACAGCCGTACACAGCAAAGACCAGGTATGTGCAAAGCAAGTATTAATTTTTAATCACTATTTTGAATCTAAGAAAACATACCCTCTGCAGCCAGTTAGGTTTTTTAGCTACAGGTGCTAAAATATTCTCAACTCAAGGTTCACATGTTCTGGGATTAGGGAAGTATCTGCATATTTACAGAAGCTTTTCTAAATAGAGATCAGGCCTTGCTAAGTTTTTCTTTGGACATTGGCTGCTTTTTCACTTTTTTTCAGTTTTTACTTTATTTTCAGTCAAGTCCTCGTACCTGACCATTTTCAGGGGAATGCTTTTTTTGTTTGTTAAACCACTTAAGACTGACCTATGAATCATTCAAGCTTAAAAAGGCACCTAACTCAAGGGATAAACCAGTGTTGTGTCTACACATCACAGACAACTTAGCAAGGAACAAATTTTAAATTGTATCTTTAGGCACTTTGTTACTAGCACACAATTTGTTCCCATTTCTTTAGTTGAATCTACAAAAACATGTCATAGATCACACAGTTTGACAGGCATAAAATAGTATTTTTGCACCAACAAGGTGATTCCCAAAGAGCTATTAGCTGAAAACAGTGTGTCCTTAAAAACAATCGAGAAAACTGGAGAGGTGGAGGACAAAAGAAGAAGTGGCAGGTCTAAAAAAAAAAAACTATCTACAGCAGAAGAACAGTATCTGAAAGTCATGTCCATAAGCAATAGGAAAAAAATCCAGCCAAGACTTGTGTGAAGCACTTTGGTCAACTGTTGTTTTAAATGTGCTACATAAATAAATTTGACATTTGACATTTGACAAGACCTGAGAGATGCATCTGACCCTTCAGTTGATCCATCTACTGTTCAATGAAACTGCATCAGAAATGGTCTCAGTGGAAGGGTGGCTGTCAAGAAGCCATTCTAAATGAGGAGAAACGGGGAGAAATGTTTGCACATGTTTCAATAAACTGCTGCACCTACTTCCTATTTTCCTAATATAAAGAAATGACGAGTGGCTCAAGAGTTTTGCACAGTACTGTGTGTAATCACTACATATTTTCAAATTTCCCAAAACTGTCCCACTGTAGACACTGTAGTTATTTGGAATACATACTGTTGTTAATGATACCATATTTTTTTCATGGCTAAACAGGGATGACAGTAGTAGTTTTGGGCAATTGGATGAGTATTTGGCTGTGGTGGTTAATTTTTTGGGCAATTTTTGCCTGAAGTTTGTCATTTTATTTTTGCTGATTTAGTGGTCTGTCTTCTTGAGAATTCAACTGGGTAAATAACTGGGAAATTGTGCAATGCTGCCACAAGTTGGTCCCTCCTTGCTTTTTTGTTGTGTTATAGGTTTGTTGTGCTCTGTTATACGCAGACACCAATGCAGATTCTTATCGGGCATTGGATGGTCAATTTCAAGAAATGTAGAACAAAGTTCCAGTGTGGTAGTCTCCGTTCTGGTTTCCGACACATTTCCCAGATAAAAAGCTATCCTACGGCCTATGCTTGGTAAACTATGCAAGTGTTTACACCAAGTGCCAATTCTTCACTGGCCCACTACGTGTTACAAGTTGTGCACTCAGATCATTTAATAACATTTATTATTCCATCTTTTTTGTTCATTTCACCTTATAGCTGAGGAAGTTTCCTGTGACCTTGTAAGCTTTGGAATTTCAGGATTTCTGGGCAAACAGGATTAGTCCACTGAGTCTCAGTTAGAGGGGCATGGCATACTTTTCACTCACTCAAATTGCAATTAAGCTATTTTTTTGGTTTTTTTTTGTTTTTTTAAACAGAAAAGTCCTGCTTGGAGAGGTATTGAAAGTATAAAAGCATTCTTCAATTCAAATGTGTTTTGATTTGCAGTTTGAGCTGAATGAGTTCAAGGTGAAATCCCAAACCTGGAAGGAAATCAAAGTGCTGGTGTATATTTTAACAAGCTCAGAGAACATGGGGTTGATTCTTGGCAATAGCGGAATCATTCAAGCGAAAGTTAACAAAGTAGGAGAAGGCTGTTTAACTCTAGCAGAAATACTGCCCTTCATTGAAATCAAGGGCACGCTGCTACTGATATGCTCTTCGACAGTGGGATCCCAACATGCTGGAAGGCATGCAAACGCGCATTCACACACAGACACACAAAAGTTGAGATGCATTAGTGAAGCTGGCTGGTCATCAAATACAAAACCATAATTCTGTGGTGGGTTATTATGAGTGGGAGTGGGCAGGCTTTTCGCCGGGGGGCTAGAAACACATCCAGGCTGACCTGCTTCCCTGCACACAAACACAGATACATTAGAAGCACATTACACACAATCACGCACACCCATTTGTGCACACAATAACACTAAAAAGCTTGACGCTGGTGTTAGCTGGGGAGAAAATCGGTAGCCCCTCTTTTTACAGCCCCCTAAATACGAAGATTTACCACGTACATACTGTACATGGTAAATTACAGTACATTGTGGGGTAGTTACCAGCATTAAAAACTAGGTAAGTACAGAAAAATTACACCTGAAATATCCTTTATGTAGGCATCTAACCACAAACTATACAAGAATATGAAATTTATTAGAATATATTATCTGAATTTCTCGCACTTACAGTACTGTGCAAAAGTCTTGAGTCATCCCTCATTTCTTTATATTTTGCTTCCAAGGAGCCAGACTTTCTGGTAATTTTTTTAAAAACTGGTCTTGAACAAAAGTTCTCCAGGCTTTCTGAAGTTCTTTCAAAGTTTTGTCTTTGGACATTGGCTGCTTTTTCACTCATTTTCAGTCCAGTCCTTGTTACTGACCATTTTCAAAGGAATGCTTTTTGTTTGTTAAGCCACTTAAGACTGACCTATGAATCATTCAAGCATAAAAAAGGCACCAAACTCAAGGGATGAACCAGTGTTGTGTCTACACATAACAGAAAACTTAGCAAAGAACCAATTTTTATTTGTATCTTTAGGCACTTTGTTACTAGCAGAAACACATAATTTGTTCCCATTTCTTTAGTTGAATCTGTGAAAAAAGCCAAAGATAACACAGTTTGACAGGCATAAAATACTTTTTTGTACTAAGAAGGTGATTCCCAAATAGCTATGAGCCGAAAACATGGCATATCTCAGCATGGCGTGCAGTGTGACCTTAAAAGAATTTGAGGAAACTGGACAAGTGGAGGACAAAAGAAGAAGTGGCAGGCCTAAAAACTATCTACAGCAGATGAACGGTATCTGAAAAGAAGATCCAAAGAATTCAATTCAATTCAATTTTATTTGTACAGCGCCAAATCACAACAACAGTCGCCCTAAGGCGCTTTATATTTTAGGGTAAAGACCCTACAATATTAGACAGAAAAGACAGAAAACCGACAGAAAAGACAGAAAAAGAAGAGGTTTGAATGTCCTTCAAGAAGCCTGGAAAACTATTCCTGAAGACTACTTAAAGAAATTACAAGAAAGCTGCCTAAGAGAGTTCAGGCTGTGTTGAAGAATAAAGATGGTCATACCAAATATTGGGTTTCAAGCTTGTTAGAATTGTACAAACTCAGTTTTTGCCTGATATCCATGTATGTTTGCACATGTTTCAATAAACTGCTGCACCTATTTCCCATTTTCCTAGCAAGGGTGGCTTTTCCACAGTGCTGTACTTTGTGAACATCAGCCTTGGTTAACTGTAGCTGTAACTTGAATTGATGGGTAACAGACAATTCTGTTTTTTGGTTGCCTACTTTCCTACAAAGCACCCAATGGTATTTTTGTTGTTACCAGCCTTAACTGAACTACAACAACATGGTACACAGTTGAGTTGCTGGCTAATAATAAAGGTTTTTCTTTCCACAGTCATTTCTCTTGTACTTACCTACATATTACCTGCTTATTACCACTGGTAATTACCTAAAAATACACTATAAATTAACATGTATTAATAGGGTAAATCCAAATTTGGAGGACTGTAAAAGGGAGAGTTGCCAAAAAAAATCTTAACGTGTGCCTCACAGGCCCTGTGATCTGCTCTCGCTATGATCACTTGATGATGGATGGAGGGATGAAGTAATGAAACAGAAAAAAAGACCTCGTTCTCTCCCATTAACTCTACCATCACCTTTTTTCCCTCCACCCGTCCATGTGTCGCTCGCTGTATGTCTTTGTAGCTCTGTCTGTCTGTTGTAGCCGCTCTCAGTGATGAGAGAGAGGGAAGATGAAATAGTAGGAGAGGAGGAGGGAGGAAGGGAGAGGGTTGTGGTCCTCTGTTCACACCTCATTAAAGACCACTTCAGCAGACATAGATTAAGAGGAGAAGCGCATATGTGTGTGCATCTGTGTGCGTGTGTTTGTTTGTGAGCTTGAGATCGTTAAAGGAAAGATGCAGCGTGAGTTCCACGGGAAAAAATAAATGAAAGAGCAACTTGAGACGAAAACCTTGTTAGTCATACATGTAGAAAAGAAAAAAAGAAGCTTTCCTGTCTTGGAGTTGTCCATATTGTAAGTTCAAACCTTCTCATGTTTCCTCTCAAGTTTCTTCAGATCAGTAATGACAACTAGACTGATGCAAAAATGATGCATAAAGATATTTTAATATCAATAATAATCAGTGACTTGAAAAGACGGCAGGCTAATGACGTGCTTATGCATACATGCATAAAAAATATTTCAGATGTGGTGAACTGTGCTGACAAGAAACTGCTGATGGAAAGTTTTATTACCTGTACACATTTTTGGTAATGAGAGGAATGGCTGAATGAACATGAACTAACAAAAACCCCACAGTTCTAACCTTTTACCCACCACCTGACAAGCTGCCAACACTATGATGATACCATCATAACAGAAAAAGCAGCTGTGTAAATGCTAAATTGGCCATTTGACTATTAAATCAAATTGAAGGGCTTTTTTTAATAACTTAATAAATTAATGAGATTAAACGATTTAATTGCCGCCAACCCATCACTGTACGAAAACTAGAACGCATCAAAGTATGTTCTTTTTCGGAAACAGAATTTGACATTTCAAAATCAATGTGTGAACCAGCTCGGCTGACACTGATACATTAGCAGATATGTCATTAAAGTGAAGACTCAAGGAATTTGAAGTGTTGGATAAGTTGGCAAGAATGTCTTCAAACTGGACTGAAGCCGAAGGGAACTCTGCAGCACTGGGAAGGAGAATAAATTTGTCAGCAGTTGTCAGGGGCTGTTAAAGCTTTGAAAAGGTAACTGACTACCTCAGGGCAGAGGGGATGCATGGCGTGAGATCCTAGACAACCAGGAAACTGAACTCTCTAAGTCACTTTGTCAAAAATTGTTTATGCTGGTATATAATATCAAACATGAAAACGCTGCTTGCTATCAAACTGCTGGGCATAAATACGAGACACATTACTACATTCTGTATACACTCACCAGCCACTATGATAGGTACACCTGTTCAACTGTTCGTTAACGCAAATATCTAATCAGCCAATCAAATGCCAGCAACTCAGTGCATTTAGGCATGTAGACATGGTCAAGACAGCCTTCTGAAGTTAAAACTGAGCATCAGAATGGGGAAGAAAGGTGATTTAAGTGACTTTGAATGAGGCATGATTGTTGGTGCCAGACAGTTTATCTCAGAAACTGCTGATCCACTGGATTTTCCCACACAATCATCTCTAGTGTTTACAGAGAATGGTCCGGAAAAGAGAAAATATCCAGTGAGCGGCAGGTCTGTGCGTGAAAATGCCTTGTTGATGTCAGAGGTCAGAGGAGAATGGCCAGACTGCTTCACGCTGATAAGAAGGGAACAGTATCTCAAATAACCATTTGTTACAACCAAGGTATGCAGAAGAGCAACTCTGAATGCACCACACGTTGAACCTCGAAGCAGATGGCCTACAACAGCAGAAGACCACAGCGGGTGCCACTCCTGTCAACTAAGAACAGGAAACTGAGGCTACAATTTGCATGGACTCACCAAAATTGGACAATAGAAGACTGGAAAATGTTGCCTGGTCTGATGAGTCTTGATTGCTGCTGCAACATTCAGATGGTAGGGTCAGAATTTGGTGTAAACAACATGAAAGCATGGATCCACCCTGCCTTGTACCAACAGTTCAGGCTGCTGCTGGTGGTATAATGGTATAGAGGATACTTTCCACAATTTGGGCCCCTTAGCACCAACTGAGCATCAATTAGACACCACAGCCTACCTGAGTACTGTTGCTGACTATCCCTTTATGACCACAGTGTACCCATCTTCTGATGGCTGCTTCCAGCGGGATAACACACCATGTCACAAAGCTCAAATCATCTCAAACTGGTTTCTTGAACATGACAGTGAGTTCACTGTACTCAAATGGCCTCCACAGTCACCAGATCTCAATCCAATAGAGCACCTTTGGGATGTGGTGGAACAAGACATTTGCATCATGGATGTACCAACCTGGTACTAGCAAGGTGTACCTAATTAAGTGCCTAGTAAGCATACTTACAAATACACAGTAGTACACTGACTAATAATAATTTCATAGGCTGTTATAAAGTACTGACAAAGTTTTATTGTGTAGTTTTCTTTTTCATGGCTGAATAAACAGGTCAATAGACTGGAAAATGCTTCTGTAAATTCTTATTGTGACCTCAACTGAAGGAAAAGTGTTTTCATCACCACAAAAAAAAAAAAAAGAACTGCTACAATTTTCCTTCATCACAGAGATTTCACAAAAGGCACAAAATGTGACTCGTCAGATATACTGTACAGTGTTCAGTGGGAGCGAAGACGCTGCCGTTGCCTGTGATGTTGTTGTGTGGGAGTCACATTTTATAGTGCTGGCAAAATGATTTTTATTTTAGCAGGAGGACTTAGTGGCTCTTGCCCTGAAACATCTGGCTTGGGGCTGCAGGTTAAACAGAGCAGAGTCAGGATGGATGCACTTACTGACGATTTCTCTGAAGTAGATGCAATTTAACCACAACAAGAGGAAAAAGAGGAACTACAAATGACAGAGACGTGGATTTCGATTCTTTAGAAGTTTTATCATCCAACAACTTCAGGTTTCTACTGAGAAAGCCATTTTCTTTGTTGCTCTCTACAATTATGATAATTGCTGCACACAATGACTGGCCTAATAGCAAGATGGGCAAAATTTCTAAGTATGCAAGTCAATCGTCTTAACAGACACAATTTGCTGTTTTATGACAGAAATAAGTGATATTTTATACCGAATTAGAATACTGTCAATAAGACTCGCTGACAAGCATTACAAGATCCCTGCTTCTGTCCTCAATGAAAGATTTTAGCTTGAATGAATTAGCAGGAACGCTGATATAGAGCTGCCCAGGGTGTACCCCACTTTTCAGCCAAGGACAACTGGGATTGGCTGCAGCCCTCACGCTCATCCAGTTCAGCTCGGCAGTAGCTGAATTGAATACGTGGTTAAGAAAATGAATGGGTAAATGGAGGATGAATTAGCAGGTTTAAACTCTTTTCACTTTGTTGACTATGGGTTTTTTGGTACAGATCAATGGGCAAAAATGGCCAATTTCTGATCTACAATACAATAACCTTCAACACAATAAACTGTGCAAAAAGTGACAAGGTCTGAGTACAAGCTTCACAAATAACTCTGGACTTAAAAATGACAAAAAGCCCTGATTCATGTCAAAATATTCCTGTGATTTGGCACTTGTCTACGAAAGCATTGCAGGGAGTGGATATATTAGCTAAGCACTTCTTTGAATACCAGAAATCGGTAAGGAGCAAGTTTTCTCCATGGTGGGGACAAGTAAATGCATCCAGCTCTACCTCTGTTTTGCAGCTCTGTAGAGTAACTATTTAAGTGCTATTCAAGGGACCTGTCTAGTTGAGTATTTTGTTGCTGTCATTGGGGGAACCTACTGTGCAGTGGAGGTACGCTGATAACCACAGCGTATCTCTGAAGCTGAAAACTAGTACATGTGAGAGGAGTGCCAAGTTATCAGCTAATGCTAGCAAGCTTGGTTAGGAAAGTGCATTCTTAGACTGTACGGGGGCATTGAAAAGACATGGCTACCTGCTAATTAGTGATGAGTAACATGCTATTAAAAGACTAGAGTATCACTCACCAAAACTGGAGCAACTACTTCTCCAGTGGGCTGTTAGAACAATTAACTGCACAGTAACCATGTTATTTCTCAGATAACTGTGTAAAGCTTGGTTCGGCTGAAGCCGCCTGTACAGTCACCAACGTCCCTAGTAATGCAAAGGTTAAGCCTCAGTAAAATTTAAACAGGTACCCATTAAGTTGTTGTTAATTAGACCGAGCTGGGTATTTTAACAAGGGAGTCTATGGGAATTAACTTGCTTTAGGTGTGAACCTCAAGTGGCCACTAGAGGAACTGCAGTTTTTGGCACTGTAATTGGTTTTCTGTTTCATTCTATTTCATTCTATTTCTATTTGACACTTGGAGTAAAATGAATCCAGAGTCATGTTCCTGAAAGCATCTTAAGATTATGACACAGCTTATTACACTGATGGAAAAATCCATCTACTGTGGCCACGAGTAGGGTTTGTAAAATTACTGGTGAGCTTTAGCTTTCAAATACTTCTCCATTGGCTTTCTGGGACCCACAGAAGTCTCTCAAGAACACTGCACTCCTGCTATAGGCCTGTAAACAAGCCAGGATGCACTCATGGTTTTTATGCTACTCTACTCACTCACACATACACCTCAACACCATGTTTTCTGCTCCTCACCTATCAAGTTGTGGTGTTGATGGTGTTTTCACAGAGGCTTCATTTTCTTGTTCTTAGCTGACAGGCATGTTGTTCTTATCAGCTGAAAGACAGATGTTCTTCAGTACCGCACTCTTCCACTGTGCTTTCATCTTGATATCTGGCTATTGCCTCTAACTTTGCCCATGAATATCACGTAATGAAATATGTCCACACGCTTTATTGATGGAAAGTATCAAATGGGCAGCTGTGCACCCACAAGTTCTGGCACCAACAAATCAAATAGCGCAGATCAAATTGTGTCTCGCTCATTCTAATACACAGCTTAAGTGTAGCTGAACCTCGGTGTGCGTTGTCGAGTTGCAGCCACTTGTTATGATGGATATTTTTGAGGTGCACAAGATAAATCTTCTATCTGAAAGAGGATGCTGCTTGTTAAAAATAAGCTAGATGCTTTGGGAGACTCCCTGAGCTGAAATGGTGATCTTTGAAAGCAGTGGAAAATAAAATAAACCGTTCGAGGGGGAAAAAAAGAGCTCTAAAGAAAATGACACTGCCATACTCTCCAAGGGTACTTGTTGAAAAAATACCAATATAGCAACCCTGCAGGAACAGAACATAATAAGGGTATATTTCCTTATTGAAAAAGGTGTTGTTTTAGAAGATCCATCAAAACAATTGAATATGAGAGGGCTCACAGGATGGGACAATACATTCAGGGGAAATCACATAAATCACATAACTGCAGGCACTGGGAATAGCTGTGAACGCTTTGAAAAAGAAGGACACTCCACATAATTACTCACAATGGTCATATATGTTACTGTGAGTTTTCCAATCATGAAACGTCTGTTTGAATGCGATGCAGATTGAAGATAAACATCTGCAATGCCAACAAAATACTATGCACCCGTGGCTCGCGGGTGACTGATCACATGTGACTAAAAATAAAAAGAGATTTGACTGTTAATTAGTAAAGCCTGTACTCATTACTCACCTGTTTCCTCAGCAGGGGCCACCAACTTCAGATATGTGTTATTCATTCGATGATAAAGATAAGAGTGGGAGGTTGGGGGGGGGGTTCAAGCTGCCTGGCCGAAAATATCCCAGAGGGGAGGAGTTGAGGGTGAGTCAGAAAGGAAGGAGATGGCAGTGGAAAAGCAGAGCTGCAAGGAAGCTTGGGGTGGTTTAAAGACTGCTGCTGCTTCACCAACGTGGAAGCGCGTGTTTGTTTGCTGGGGGCAGTTTGGGTCACTGCTTGCGAGTGAAGATGCTTAGTGATGGAGCTTGATGGAGGAAGGCAGGCAGGTGGAGTTAATATGTGAACCCGCATCTTGCTGAGAGCTTCATAGCTGATCGACCCACTTACCGTGTATCTCAGAATGTCTTAGGAGGTTGAGTAGAGTGTGAGAGTAAATTAGCTACAGTCAGTTGTTTGCAATTGGCTTCGGTCTACAGTATCAAATTCAAACTCTAACAAATATTTTCAGATATTTAGAACAGTTTGCAGGAAGAAGCTGCACAAGACACTGACTCATCCTTATTAACAACCAAAATGATACAGGGCAAAACTGTCTGTGAAGCTAGCAGGGCATAAAATGAGATAAATGTTAGGAATCTAAAAGACAATGAAAGCAGCCAATGTCGAAAGACAAACTTTGAAAGACCTTCAGAAAGCCTGGAGAACTATTGCTCAACACCATTTTTTCAAAATGACAAGAAAGTCTCGCTCCTTGGAAGCAAAATAGAAAGAAATGAGGGGTAGCTCAAGACTTTTGCACAGTACAGTATATAGCTGGTCTTTAGTTTATACATTACACACCTGTTTTTAAACAAACACGATTTTATACTATTTTGTGTTACAATAGCTACTTGTACTTAAAATACTTGAAAATGGTAATCAGTTAGTCACTGAAAATGTAATTACATTGAGCTGCTAATTATGCACCAGCAAAATATATGGCCTAATTAATTACCACTGTTAAAAAAAAAGGGGGAAAAAAACTACAGTAAAGTGCCAGCAGCTAGACTTGCCAGCTTTAACTGTTATTTTACAGTGTGCCTACTGCAACTGATAATAGCTGTGCTGTATAAGAATATCAGGTTCACAGTATAATACTGCCAGCTGTTTGGTTGCCATAATCCTCTTATTTAGTGTTCCCAGTGTTAATCTCCATGAACAGGTTATAACTAACATGTACCTCCATGTCCTCACCTGAACTGAACTGTCTTTTGTGAACCACACAAGATTTCAGCTTTGTCACAGTTTCTCCTACTCCTTGCACTGCATGGTTATAGGAATGCTACTGTATTACTAAACAGTACTGGCTTGATTTGATTAATAACTATAGAAATCTCAGGTCACGGTGATCCACGACTAGCTAAACTTAAACAGTCTTGGCCACACAAACACTGGAAGCCATATCATACCATGCATCCACTAAAATAATTGAAACAACCATCACTCTGCTTCTAAAATAATGATTTGAACTTCAGCTTTTATGAGTATTGAAAAAACTCTTCTTTATTTTCACAGCAAGTTGTTACAGTAAACTGATTTTATCATTTTTTTGCTTTGATTTCTCATCCCAGCAGTTCTTCAGCGTTAACTCCAATAAAGACAGCGAACAAGGTACCAAAGTGTTAAAGCAGTGGTCGCTCCATTACTGAGATTAACAATGTATGGGACTATTTGTTACAAAAAAAACTATAATATCACAAATCTTCAAGTCTAATGACTCCTAATACCTTTTTTTTTTTTTTTAAGATATTTTGTGGACTTTTTTAGCCTTATTACAGGACAGTGGACAGATGACAGGAAAGCTGGGAGAAAGACACGCAGCAAATAGCCTTGGGTGGAATCAAACCCAGGCCTTCTATATTAGCCTTGCACAACATGGGTCGCCTGCTCAACTTGGTGAACTATACTGGCACCTGACTCCTAATATCTTAAAAAACTTAATGTTTTTATTTTTGTAAAACCAATCATGGCCTTTCTCATGACTTTAGAATAAGTAATCTTGAATATTATATCCGATGCCTGAGGAGAGAGAACTTTTGGCATCTCTGCTCAGCCTGCTGCCCCTACGATTAGGACCTGGATGAGCGGTAAAAAAAAAATGGATGGATAGAAAAAAATCCACTGATTAATTTTTGGAAGTGGAAGAAAATGGATGGATGGGTTATTCCTTTTGGGGATGGGAAGGTGACTTGTGTGCTTTTCCATGTGGTTGCACACTGCTTTGAAATGTTGCATAGCAACAGATGCTCATGCTTCCTCCAAACATTCCTCCGTATCATACCTGAGCGTCACCAGTTGGGGAAAAAAAAGAAAAAAAAGAGATGCTAGCTGGATACAGGTCACTGCAGGGGTCATCAATCACATACAATTACACAACACCTGGTTGAGTGATATCCTGTATGGTGTCAGACATAAATTGTGAGAACATGTGACTTTTGACTGAAGCGTAAATGCCATCTGGCCTTCATGGATGATGACAAGGCAGCAGGTGTGATGCTGAACTTTACATGCAGGTTATCAAACATTCCGGATGATTAATGTCCTTTAGATGAAATCCAACATTTCCACATGAAAGAGATCATATCCAGCTGATAAAGAGAACGGGTCGCAAGACCAAACTGCACACACCGCACGCTGAGAAAAATCCATTTTTACTTTCATGTGACAAAGAGATAAAATGTGATTATTACCAGAGTGACATACTGTCCCTAATCTGAAACTTCTATTTTCACTATTTCACTCTTCTAAAGCTCATGTTTAGAGTGTCTCTGCTGTGAAAACAGACTCAGGAGCACTAAACTGTGTTGACATGCGGGATTCTGCTTTTACAGTGCTTCCTAAACACATTAACATTCAGGAAAGCTTTTTTTCTCTGCGGGGGGAATTGCATTTCTGCAGGATGAACACAACAGTAAACCAAGTGAAAAAAACAAAAAAAAAAACACAGAAAGGAAGAAGAAGAAAAAAAAACAAAAACAAATGCAC
>VUQI01055077.1:0-26785 GCA_015106735.1 Paratilapia polleni | reverse complement strand
ACCAACAGAGGAAAAACAACAACAAAAAAAAAAAAAAAAAAGAAATTCGGCTCTCCTGCAGCTGCACTGGAAAGACCTGGATATGACATTACATCATAACATATCTAAACAAAATAACACTTGATAATCTCAGAATGTAAGCTACTGTGGATATCCATTATATTGTTCTTTACTGTATTGTTTATCTGCACGTTGTGCATTCTGTACTTTCTCAGCTATGGCAAGCAGCTGACTATTGACAGTTAACATTTATGCAAAGCGTGCGTATCTACCAAACACCTCCCACCCCATCTCCAGTCCACTGGTTAAACCCCTGCCACAAGCTCCCTAAGTGCTCCCTTTGTGTGAATCAGTAACCTCTCATGCCCCTAACACACAGCCTCAACCCCTCCAAAGCCCATAGACTTTTTTTTTCTTAATGAAAACAAAAAAACTTGGCACAGATGCTTCTCAATCTATTATTTGCCTTGGTCACCCACTCTATCCATTCGCCAACCAAAGCGAGTGCCCAAACCAGCCAGGCTTCTATAAAATACTGTGCCTATTCGACTTTAACTCAGTTCCAACCTCCTCCTCCTCAGCTTGTTGCCAGTGGCCTGTTTAATTCCCGCTTGGTGCCATTGCTGCACAGTGGCCCCCTATTGCCGAGCTACGAATCCTTCCTCCCAACTCCGCCACCATCCCTCACACACACATCCCTCCTTCACATGCCTCCCCCTCTTCCTTCCTCTCAACCCTTTTGCCAGTGGCCCTGCAAATCTCCGGAGGCAGGCAGTGCCAAACGTTCCAGCTGTTTAAACAGGTCAGTGGTTGGTGCCGGGAGTCAGCAGGGGTAGATTTGCCATTGTGGTGCCCTACATCACTGGCTTGTGCTAAACCCCCTGAATCTGTTGTCTCCAAGGGAGCCACAGGGGCCAAACTGTATTGGCCCTCCAGCTCAAAGATCCAAGAGTACATGCTCTTTTTTCAGTTTCTGTATTGTGGTATTGTTAGGATTTTAAAAGTTCAAAGATATGTCACATTGGCTTGGAAATAGTCAAATTTAAACCACTGCATGGGAAAATGATAGGACAGGCTGATTTTCCCATGAACTACAATGGTCCAGATGAAAGCTGCGAACCTCTATTGGTTTCACCTTTTAAATCCACAACAGTAATGTAGGGGAGGTGTGCTGTGCATACATGAAGGGAAGAGTGACAGAAATTTATGCAAGATTTAAATGTCTGGAAAACTGAGACATGGGGTCTGCAAAAAGTGCTACTCATTACAAGCAGGCATTTTTTTTTGTTTGGAAAGCATGATTAATCTTAGAAGAACAGTGCAGGTTAGGAGTAGGAGTGACAAGTTTCTGCACCTTGCAATTATTCTACTTTTTGTTCCATTTATTTCAGGAGTTTAAAAATCCCTTTAGGATAAAAATGACATTTGACAAAAACGTACAAACCATCCTTCTCACTTGAAAATACTTTATTACAGCACTAAAATAATGGTTCTGTCCATGAGATCCTGGTCAGGTCAAGATAATCTGACACAGCATTTTACACAAAAATTGAAGGACAATCTGACTTTTTTTCTTTTTATTCTCTTTAATCTTTGGTGGCCCCATGAAAGTTCTGGACTTCTGAACAATATCAGACAATAAAAATGTTTCACCTTATAAATGTCAAAGGAAAGGTCATATTTTATGTTTGGATTAGAGAATTATAGTACTGAGTATTTAAAAAGGGAGCAGAAGAGGTCATGTACCGCATACATATGCAATAAACACCTTTGATCATGTGAACATTATAGGAGTTGAGTGTAGAGTGATCACAGCACGGCACTACCAGATGCAGGCAGACTGCAGCTTCACTGTGGGCATTTAATACAGGTGGATGGTTGATCAATGCTAAAGCAGAATCCTTAAACCGAGCACAGTGTTAGTTCAGGGAGGCCGCAATCCAGGCAGACCGGCTGATCCCAGTGTCAGCCCACGTCAGCTGATACCCCTCTACACATCCAGCTGGTAAATCTGCACACTATTTAAGCTGCTTTAGCTTGCCTACAGCTGATGTGCATCTGCAAGCCTCTCTGCAACCCACCTCCAACCCAAGCAAACTAAATAAGGCTACATAATGGACAGAATATAAATAAATCCTCGCATATCTGTGGCATATAACAGCAGACTGGTGTGAAAACAAAGAGAATTCTATTTCTTCAACTCCCTGCCCAATGGATAGCCTCTAAGGGAATTCACACAGGGACTGTATGTAGGGAATTATGCAACAACTTCTTCAGGCCAATTAGTACAGAATAATTCTTATTCATTATGACGACAAAAGAAAATCTGTGTTTTACTCGTAATAAGATCACAATAATGGGAGCCTTTCTTGTTATTTTGACACCATTTTCCTATTAAAAAAAGAAGAAATGAAAATCTTTTCTTCGTATATTTTTTTGTCATGTTAAACAACTCAAGAGATTTTCTCACATTCTTTTTGTCTTACTTTTACCAGCTCTTTGTTTTCATTAATATGCACTTGTGTTGAATTAATGTAGCTGTTTATATTTTCTCATTAAAAAGAGTTCTTCTTCTTCTGTTGTTATGAAATCTTGGAGCTCACTGTGCTGATAATAATGATGACATAATCAATCTAATTCATACACAAGAAGGAGTCACAGACACGTATGATGTATGTTAGCAAGTTAAATTCATTGTTGCTTGTAACAGCTTTAGATTTTTGTGGATATACAGTACCGCGCGAAATTCTTAAACCACCCCTCCTTTCTTTATATTTTGCTCCCAAGGAGTCAGGCTTTCTTGTCATTTTTTAAAACTGCTCTTGAGCAATAGCTCTCCAGGCTTTCTGAAGGTCTTTCAAAGTTTTTCTTTGGACATTGGCTGCCTTTTCACTCGTTTTCAGTCCAGTCCAGAGGAATGTTTTTTTTGTTTGATTGTTAAATGACTTAACACTGACCTATGAATCATTTGAGCATAAAAAAGGCACCTAACTCAAGGGATGATGTCAGTGTGGGATCATCTTGACAGAGAACAAAAGGGAGCCAACATCCAAAGAAGAGCTTTGAACGTCCTTCAAGAGCCTGAAGAACTATTCCTGAAGACTACTTAAAGAAATGACAAGAAAGCTGCCTAAGAGAGTTCAGGCTGTGTTGAAGAATACAGGTGATCGTACCAAATATTGACTTTCAAGCTTGTTAGAATTGTAAAAACTCTGTTTTTGCCTCATATACTGTATTTCCATGTATGTTTGGACATTTAAATAAATTGCTGCAACTATTTCCCATTTTCCATGCAAAATATAAAGGTTAGCTAAAGGACACAAAACCAAAACAGGCAGCTAAAAGACAATAAAAAAGCTCAGGAGAGCTCAGAGGAACTTCAGCATCAGGTGATATTTCTTGCTGGGTTTGTAACATGGAGCAAAGTGTATCATAATAGAGGCACGTAGCAGATCCATTGTTCATACAAAATCTATTGATTAGTACATCTTTAACCATAGAAATGGCTGATTTTCAAAATCCGAACAAGTCTAACAATGGAAACAAACTTTCTGGCTTTTTCATGTGATGTTGTTGACATGATGGTTGCTTGATATGAAGCAGGGAATAAAAAGCTGTCAGTTGCCATCATGTCCACTGTGGGTCACTGTAATTGTGCAAAATGGTGGTGCTTCATTCATCTTGCACAAACACAAGAAGGCAGACAAATCAAAGCTCTTTCTAATGCTACCGAGCTAGGCTTTTAGTGGTAATCACAGGTCTGTCGCTGTATGTATTGTAAGAGATAGTTCATTGAAATTACAATCTAATTTAGACATGGTCAGAGTCTGGCAAATAGAGAGCTGAGATGTATTAAATCTAGCTCTGTAAGCCCACAACTTCATGTGAGCTGAATATGAATTAAGTATATTTGAAGTATATGAGTGATTCTTAGTTGAATATATGGGGGAGGCTTCTTGCCACCTCTCTTACACACTCCTCCTCTCTCATATCTCTGTATGTGGCAAGCACATTTCGCCCACAGACGCAGCTGACCAGCACCCCCTCCCCGTGGACCTAAAGCAGCTCACCCACAGAAATTCCACATCAAAGTTAATTTCCGGACTTGTTCAGATGATCAAGCAGTATGTGAGTGAGGTCTTGGCTCTGCTGACCCATGTGATGAGGCTTACTGCTGTGCACAGTGGACAGTGACACCAGCATGGGCAATCAGCACAGCGGGGCGTGTGTGTGTGTGTGTACGTATAGTGCATATTTGCCACTTGCCCCAAAATCCAAGTTGACACCTTCATCACTGTTAAACGTGACAGCCACGCTCCTTCGGGCCAAAGCGCAAGATCGGTTTTCAACACCGTAATCAATACGCTGCCCGCGGACTCTGTCCAACCCACACATGTGGTAATGATCACTCATGGTGGGCGGTGACGGCAGTCTCAGCCCCAGCGCAGGATTTTAATTGGCTGCTTTAGCCGCCAAGGAGTGCAGGGACCTTTTGATTTGGTCAGACTGTCACGCAGTGAGCCTTAATTGGCCTGCGGACAAAACATGAGGAAAACACATTACTTGAAGTGCTCATGCATGAGCCATCATAATTTATTACAGAGACATTGCAATCTGAAATGCCATTAAACTCAAAATGCCATTAAACTTTAAAGTAAATTAGGAACTGATTGTGTTATGAGGCTCTTAAGCACTCATTTCTAAGTCCTGCATGTCTTTTGCTTATAATATAAATTATTTTGCTTAGTATAAAGGGGTATAGGGGGAGGAAGAAAAATAGTGGGACAGTGGTAGTGGTGGTAAACACCTTCACCAGAAGTTTGCCCATAGCGAAGAATGGCCGAGTCTCCTCTAATTACACAAATGCATATGTCAGCAAGTCACACACAACCTCCGCTATCAGTTAGCTGAATACAACTTGCTGACAGGAAATGACCTCATCCTGTGGAACACTCATCACTGAAGAAGTGGCAGCAGGCTGAAGAGTTTTCCTTTATTATTTCTATTATATTCCAAGTCTAGATGGAGAAGGAAACAAAAAGCGGAGGCACAAAAAGAATATGAGAAAGTTCCTCCTGTCACAGCTCTTATGCTGCAGCCATTACCTGTGTGAGGCCAATAAACTACAGATTTCATCTTGGCTGAAAATCTCCTTCCTCTCTCCTTGACAGGTTACTACTGGGATAAATGGGCATATACAGTATATTGCTTGTATGCACTATACTGTTCTGTCTTAGAACGGACACCTAAATGTACACCAGGTAGCACAAATCAACCTTTAATTAGAACGTATATATAAGAGGTAGTTACTCTAGAGTTATATTCTGCCAGTTCAAAACAGTCACCCACCATCATCCATCACCCATACCCATCATTTTCTTCTCAATCTCTCATTGAAACTTGTGGTCTTCCTTTCTTTTTTTTTTTCCCCTTGAGAAGCATTGCGCAATCTCATAAATAAATAAAATGACTTGCAATGCTGCAAATATGCCCCGAGTCACTGCTCTGAATCCGCCCCCCTCCTTTTAAACTTCAACATAAGCCTGCTTTAGTGCCATTAAAATAACTTGTCATGACAGTGTAGCCTGGGAGCAGCGCAATCAATTTCCATTACATCAAGGCCCAACTGGGCATCGCCACTGAACTAAGCGCTGGTAAGCAATCTCCCTGACCGAGGGTGGTTTGTGTGGTGGCGTGTCTGCATGTGTGAGTGCGGTATTAAGGGTGTGTGTGAGTGTGTGTGTGTGAAAAGAGCGAGGATGGAGGGGGAAGTATGAGGGGATTTAGTTGACTTCACTAACACATTTCTTTTTGTAGGAGTTCCTGGTCTTACCAGTAGAGGGACAGAAAAAATAAAATCTGTATTCATAGGAACCATTTCATCCTCATTTGGTCATGCTCCAAGTATGTAACAAGCCTAATTTTCCATCATAACATCATGTGAAATTATCACCAGCTGAACAATTGGGTCTCATCTTGGTGCAGTGAGTCTCTCCCTGAGGTGATTTAGAATGCACCTTTTGTAAAAGACCAATCTGCAACTAATTAACATCAGAGTAATTTATGCCACAAAATTGATTTTTGCTCAGTATAAATTATGCAAGAGTGCCATCCGCTGTCCCTTCCCACCTTCTTATCTCTCGGGCAGAGTCAGTGGATTGACACGTGACTGAAGTGTCCTTGATGGGTCGTTTCTACAAACTGTCAGAGATCGTGGAGGCAGGAAAAGAGGGAGAGAAAGATCTTTGAGAGTTATGTACTCACGGCCTTGAGAAGGGCCATAAATCTAAAGTCACTCAAAATCAGCCCAACACTCATAAAAAACCTAGACTTCCACGTGAGTCCTTCGTGTTTTTCCAGTTAACCAAGGCGGATGTGTTTGAAAGTTCTCGAGGAAGGATTTTTGGTTTCCCACTATGATCTCTTGCTCCATGCCGCTGCGGTGAGGAATTACATTAACACTTGTTTAGCACTGATTTTCACATCTCAAAAGCTAAAGCACTAAGTGAGCGCTAATTAGCAGAGTGAAGGCATTAATTATGTAACACATCATCTTAATTAGCAATCCCAGATGTATGGTGTGTCAGAGGAGCATTTGTAAGCACAGTTAGCTAATTGATAGATATTGACAAGATGTATGACAGAAGATCACTGCAAAGGTGACAGTCAGTTTGGGGATCCTAAATCAGCTGGTGCATTTACTGAACATCTTTGTGCATCATTTGTTTTATTTGCATATAAATGTTTACTTATGATGCAAAGAAGGAGTACAATGAACACATAAGTGCAGTAGAGAGCAGGTGCAGGACTGAGCTGGAATATAATTATTATTTTAAACTTAGTAGTTCAGTCAGGGTTCATCAAAATCATCATTATACCTGTCAAAAGATAAGGAATATGTCAAATCGCTTCCCACTGTTAGTAATTAGGGGCTATAAGCTCTTGATCCCACTTTTATGCAGGGGGATTATCGCCAGGGCTTCTGTCTTCCTTCTTAAAAAGAACCCAATCAATGTGCTGCAATAGCAGCACAGGCACAGATCACCTGACCTTTTTGCATTTTTTCACCATCTGTTCAAACCAGCATCGCATCTGTTGCTCGGGTTTACCTGCTCCACGTAGGCCTCGTCTCTCGGGCAACCAAGTTTCTGCAAATATTCACTCAAATCAGTTCTGGGTTCAGATTTCAATACAGAGGCTAATTTAATCACACATTAACAAAGACCAGCACAAGCGAGCCAAGAACACAAACAATAATCTCTAACCAAGTGCACCTGCCATTTATGTTGCCATTTAGACTGCCCACGAGCACCAAGTGAAAAAGAGTTGGAGCAAAGTGGAATATGAAAAGGTAAGAGTGCGGATGGATCATTTTCTCAGCCAGTCAAATGACCTCTTCTTTTTTTTAATCTATGTTAATCACATTTGACAGAGGAGACTTGACCAGTCAACTATGTGCTAAAGTAGCAAAGGCAACGGTAGACGAACATGCCTTAATAAATGTAATAGAGAGCACCAAGTAACATCAAAGGGGCCCAAGAGGTTTTGCTGATATTGATAAATTGGAAGATGCTACATCATCTCAGAATCCAACATAGTGCTAATTTGGAAGACGACAAACTTAAGTTCAGCTCATAATTGCAGCAGATCAGCTGATCTCAATGCCAGCTCACATCAGCTGATGGTTAAAGTGGAATTCATGGTACTGCATTTGTGTCCGTTTGCACAAGTATTTCGCTACACAGAGTAAAAATTTTGGGTATGCAAACCTGTGCAGATGTGCTTGTGTGCAGTCCTCCACAAATTGAACAGCCAGTAGCCTGACAGGGAAGGTGGTATGCATAGGTAGAATGGTGAATGGTTGAAAAGTGGTGTTGAACAGGGAGGAAGCAACAGTGGAGTTCACCACAAAGAGAAACACACAAAAAAAAAAATCAAAGATGAGACTTCACCAGACTTCACTACAAAGTAGTTCTTTGTAATGCTATGATTTCTGTCTTCTCAGCAGCAGGAGCTAAGCTACAGGACCAACATTACCACAAACACAAACAATATTATCGGCCGATATTAGCTATTTGCTGATCAGTATCAGCATTTATAATGGCCGATAAATGAAAATATAAAAAGTAAAGAAGAGACGGAAGAAACACCCTTCCACACCATGGTATGAGTATTCACATTGCATAGTCTGTCCACCAGAGGGCACTTTGCAACTTCCCTGTTGGGAGTCGGGCAGAGCATAAATGAGTATATAAATAACTACACACAACAAATTTCAGAGAAATCGGTTTATGTTTTGTGTGTATGAAAGAGAAAAAAATATTACTGATATATCGGAATGGATTTTTGAATCATCAAAAATCATCAATATATTAAAAATCATTGATCGGTCAGGCTCTAAGAGTAGCCCGCAGACCAGTTGTTCTGAGTATCTTTAAAACAGCTCCATGGTGACAGTATACAGCTACAACATGTAGAAGATGGTCAGCAACGTTCTGTTTAGGCTCTGTGAAGAAACAATGCCGGTTCCCTAAGCTGTTACCCTTCTATGCTTTGAATCAGACTCACACAGGGTATGCTGTTTAAGCTGATGTAGCCTGCCTACAGCTGCTTCTGCATCTGCAAGCTGCTTTGCAAGCCATCTCCACTGAAGCTAATCTTTTTCATGGTTTGCCTGATTTAACAAATGTGAGAGTTGTCAGTGAGGCTGCACTGTTCTATATGGGGGGTCTTGCTGCTGCCATAATCTTTCCAAGTATGCACCTAAAACAGCAGGAGGTCCCAGAGCAGAGCTAAATAGAGATTACTGCAGATGGGAATGGCATTCTTTTTTTGACTTTATTGGTCATTACTGAATTACAAATGATACTGGTGTGTATAACCACCAAGGTTTAATTAAGATAATGGCAAGACTTGGTTAATCTTAGGAAAATATTTCAGTACCTAATACAACAATGATAATAAAAACCTCTCAAATCAAATTTATTTTTGTACACAGTCTGGAAGTGACTTTGATTACACTTTGAATATTTTTTGCATTATTTTAAAATAAATCAAATCATCCAGTTTCATAATGTGGGACTAAAGAAACAATGGATCAATGTAATCAGAGTAAACGGCCTTATTAATAATAATCCCAATCTGAAATGGTACCCAGTACCCTCCCCAGATGCCTTTCTATGAATATACTGTGTTTTCCTATGTGTGGTAATGATATGTACTGTACGTCAACAAGATATTTAGCACAAAAATGTATTAAAACCTTCAGTCCACCCTTGGTAGCCCTATGTCTAGTGATAAAATGCCAAGAGAGATAGTCCTTTGTTTGCTTAAAACAGCACTCATGCCCAGAAAGTGCCACCTCAACAAACAAGGGGACACTGATCAAAGTCATCTCACCTTGTGGAAAGCTTGCCAAGTCAAACTAATTCCTGGAGCTCTCCCTCACCAGTTTGTTCACAGGGCTCAGATCTGCCAGGACGAGCCAAAAAATACAGGCATCCAGGAAACACATTGCCAATTACCTGTCAGAGTTTCATAGAATCAAACAATACAAACAGTAGATGACCTAAGGATATAGAGGAATACAAATGCAGGGAGACAGATTTCCCCAAGCTCTGTATCTATGAATGTTTTATCTTTGGGATTCAAAGGATAAAACCACCTTTGCCTGCAAATCCTAAAAACGACTAGCAGCTATACACTTGCAGTATTTCAGTAAAATTAAAGCCTGTACTGATATACAGTAACCAAGTAACCACTCGACTCTGAGAACGGTGTGCTCTGCTCATGCTTCACGCTCAAATATTTTCTCTCCTGTTTCGCCCACATCCTCCCTTGCTGTAAGCTCTGCAATCACATCTCCTGTGTGCTGCTCCTTTGGTGGCACCAGCAGGTGGAAACCCACCGGGATGCTGAGTGTGCACTACAGTATGCACAGACACACATACACACACTGCCGGATTGATCAGAACGCAGGGGTGAGTTGACTCGCTGGGTTGAGTACTGATGGCAGGGGAACGCATAACAAACTGCCTGCCAAACCACAGGGGGATGGGGGCATTGCTCAAAACAAGGGAGTTATGGCAAACAGCTGGGCACAGTGGAGAGTCACAGCACTGGCTGGGGGGAAGTGTTGCATGTTGAAAATTACAGTAAAAGTACAGCATGAGCACAAAAAGAATGGTTTCTTCTTCCATCCCCACATCAAATATATGTTTTTTCCTATGGCCCGTAGTGCTATTTATCCATCCAGACCATTTTGATTTCAATTATCCAGTTGTTTTTCTTGTCACAAGAATGTGACTGGAAGCAAACATTCATGGTGCCACCATCGGCTGAAATCAGAGCCTCTTTACTTCCTTTTGTACCAACATGGGCTGCAGTTTACCTAGAAGCCAAATGTGAGACAGTCCTTATTGAATAGGAGTGAATAGAGCTATCCATCCATCTATCCATTTGCTTCCGCTTATTCAATTCAGGGTCCCAGTGGGGCAGGAGCCTATCCCAGCTGTCATAGGGTGAGAGGCGGGGTACAGCCTGTCGCAGGGCTAACCTACAGATACAGACAACCATTCACCCTCACACCTACAGCCAATTTAGAATCACAATGTTACCCATGCATGGCCAGTGGATTAGAACCCAGGACCTTCTTGCCACGAGGCAACAGTTTTAACCACTGCACCAGTGCCCGTGAACAAAGCAAAATGCCTAAAATATGTATTTACACATTGTTCTTAACAACAAAAGCAAAATATTAATGTAGTTTAAATACAGTACTGATTACATGTCCAAAATGACATTAAACAATACTTAAGTTCTTTCATTTTTCTTACAGGGAAGCCAATTTTACCTTTAAATTTCTAGCATTCTGCAAATGTATGCTGATGGGTCGGATGAGGCAGAATATACTACCTTGATGGCACCCATTTTCTAACGTTAAATACAACAGATAATAAGCGCATAGCTGAATTAAAACAGAAACTGCATCAAAAGCCATATATTCCAACTGGTTCCAGTTGGTTGATGGTGACTGCTATCATGTAGGTGAAACTAGGAATTCTCTGCTGCTGTTCACTCCATGCATGGCATCAATAGCGTGAATGCTGGAAAGTAGCTTTTGGTGCTGTAATGTAACCATTACTAACAGAAAGGCATTTTATTACAATCAAAAGCCTCTAAAAACTTAACTATATTTATTGGATTGACCCCTTCTATCAAAAACATCTTACTGTAATACATGAAATCTCTGTCTGTCCGTCTGTCTGTCTGTCTGTTCATTTCTTTGTCCTCCAACTCCTCCTATGCGATCAGGAGTTGAGCAACCAAACACAGGCACACAGGTACATCTTTGGCCCTTGAAGGTTCCTATCAATATCAGATATTATGATGTCATCATGTTTCCTAGAAACCACCTAACAACAGCTAAAATTACCCTTTTTTTTTTTGCATTTATTTCACATCCAACAGCAGGACCAGGCCAAACAATACTGTAGCAAGGGCATGTACTAGTAAGGAAGAATTGTTTCTTACCCCATGAACTTCACATTTTCCCCCTTCTGGAATAACTTATGAAGGCCCTCTAAAAACCAGAATTCAGAAAGTGGATGTTCCCCTATTTGGAAATTCTCTAATGTAAGATAGGTGCAAGCTTCCTTCTGAATATTGATACAGTAAGCGAAAGTAAACAGATTGTACATGAAACTGTCAGCAACAAGGTCTGCATCATGATTTTTCTAAAGAGACTCTGGATCTTCTTTTTGAGCTTTGAGCACCATAATGCTGTCTAGTTCCAAAGTTACTAAGAGAAGGCTGAAAGTTCTACAGCCAATAACTCCAGTATCTCTTGAATAATGTAGATGGACAGCTAGCACCACAGGCTGGATAAAAAATACAAAATATTTGATTTTAGAGTGAACTATCCCTTTTAAAAAATCAACCTCATTTAATAGGAATATGACTCAGCTGGGGTACAGCACTGTACTGAATAGTAATGAAACAACGTCAGTTAATCAATCTGCCAATTACCACAAGAATAAAAGACAACCATTATCATAACTGCTACATCATAAGTCATTTGTCAAGCCAAAAATACTAAATGATGATGGTCTCATTCAAGCTTCTCAAATGATCTGGTTTTCTACAGCGGCCCTGCAAGCTCCAACAGAGAGGACACAAACAAACAAAAAAACAAGACACAACTAAATACCTTTTACTTGTATTATAGATACATTACACTTTGTAATACTGCATTATATTATGTTTTTGATAGCATCTACAATTGCTGATTAAGCTCAACCTTAGTTTCCTCTGATGTTTTCTTAGTTTGCCTTTACCTGCTGCCAATACTGTTGGTCAGACAAAACTAAATATATCACGCTGGGCTGTGTCACGGCCTTTTTAATAACAATAATAAAAAGATAGATGTTGGTTAGTCCATAATACAATAATCAGTCGCTGAAAATGTTGTTACTGTGTGATAATGTTGTAAAAATGATGTTGCATGTGAATTAGCAAAAAGGCAAAAGTTAATGATCCTCCATGGGAAAGGCAACATTTCACTGATCATTCTCAAAGTAATTTTGTTAAAGATTTCTCCAGCTGACATGCCTTCTGCAAATTAAAGCTGCACTAGAGAGAGAGAGAGAGACAGAGGGAGGGAAAAAAAGCATCTCATCAACCTAAATCACAAATAAGGACTGCAACAGTGAAGATAGCTCATTCTGTGTCATAAATGAGACCCAATTATGTCATAAGCCCAAATTAAATTTTGACATGTGGTATGGTCAGCGGAGGGGCACAGCCAGTAATGAATTGAAGCTGAGTAAAATATAAAACTTCCTTGTTAATAGTGATGAAGAGGAGTGAGTATGAAAACAATTTGTTCCTAACCTCCAGCCTTTCCAGTCATTAAGGAATTAAAATGTTGATCGGGACACTTGGAGGTAATGAATCTGAACATTTTCAAAGACAACATTTGGTGCCATTTAGGTTTGGTGAGGAGCAAATTTGCCCAGAGCATGTCTCGGCAAGGCTTTCACCGTTTTCCTACACTAGCTGTTCCAGGAATTGTTCTTAAAGGTAAAAATAATTTTTATATACCTGACCACTAGGTCTGTGTCTGAATGGAGGTCAAAGACAGTTGATTGAAAGAAAAAACGCCAGAGGAAGACGCTTTTGTGGAAGAGATCCATTATTTAGTGCACACTTGGTCTACAAAATATCACGTTTAGCGCTCAAAACTGATGAACGTTTGCATCCTCAAACCTCGTTATGCATCACATAGTTTTATTTTCCTCCTGTTCTACACTGATGCCAATCAGACCAACAGTCACACAGCCTTTTGTTTACTGTAGAACCGTAAGACAGACCTCAGGTGGCAAAATGTCACATTGATTTCTGAATGGCGTTATCATACCCGTGTCCTTTCGCAACACGATGCTCAATTTGGTGCCATAGTTGACTGCACAATTTAGTGGGTGTCAGTTGAAGAAGAAGATAAAGAGAACAGAAGAAAAGTCACTGTCAAAAAGTGAGACTTTCCATTACTAGCAGTAAAGGAAAGCCTCTGGTTCTGCCTTTCACCTCAGATTGATATTTGGTCCTGACCGGGGTATGAGATTATAGCAGCAGTGGGACGTGACAAATGGTGGGACAATAGCTGGGACAGAAAATGAAGGTGATAAAAAAAAAAATGGTATCGTAAATCGTATAATGCTAAACCAATAATAACACAAACAACCTGCCATCTCAGATTTGGTGCTTTGTTCATCATTACCCTGCTGTTCAGTCGAGTTTGTATATGTTTCTCAGAAAGACAAACATATTACAGTTTTGTGATATCATAAATATGTATGGGACGCCCCTCTTCAGATTCTCCAGAGGTCCCCTTTCAGAAATTGGTTTAGGAAAATAACCACTGGGGCACATGAAAAAAAAAAAAAAGATTCCAATTGATCAAAATGACATCCATCATGTTTTAAGAGCTCTTCTCTCTGCTTGAAGTGCATTTCATAACTGCATATGGCTGCCTTCCTGCTCTCAGGGAATCTACCTAGAGACAGCATTAACTATCTATTCCAACATTTTCCACATTTCCATCCTTTTTTTGTCATCTGACAAAGGAGGTAGAGCTTCTCTCACCCAGACCCCAAAAAATGTTCAAAAGTATAGCTTTTCTTGTGTTGCACTAATAAATGCTATAGATTGTTCAAGACTGTCTTTTTTACTTTGAAGTTAAATAATTCAATCTTAATGTCAGTATTTCTAATAATGAACTAAATAAGCTAAACATGGCTCATTTTATGGTTGTGCTGCTAGGGCTGACAGCAAATTCCTCATGTACATGAACTACAGGTGGGTAACCTTCAGTCAACAGGTCTACTGCCCAATCCATTAACTGGCCTGCCCATTCCACACATTTTGAATGTTATTAGCCCTTTAAATGGCTGTTATCAGGTGTTTAGTCCCATACACTCACTGGACACTTTATTAGGTGCACCTTGCTAGTACCAGGTTGCACCTATTTTGCCTTCAGAACTGGCTTAATTCTTCATGGCATAGATTCAACAAGGTGCTGGATTTTGGTCCATATTGACATGACAGCATCACACAGTTGCTGCAGATTTGTTGGCTGCACATCCATGATGTGAATCTTCTGTTCCACTATGTCCCAAAGGTGCTCTATTGGACTGAGATCTGCTGACTGTGGAGGCCATTTGAGTACAGAGAACTCTTTGTCATGTTCAAGAAATCAGTTTGAGATAATTTGAGCTTTGCGACATGGTGTGTGATCCTGCTGTGCTGTCTGACACCAACAACCATGCCGTGTTCAAAGTAAATCATATTTCTTCCCCATTCTGATGCTCGGTTTGAACTTCAGCAGGTTGTCTCGACCATGTCTACATGCCTAAATGCATTGAGCTGCTGCCATGTGATTGGCTGATGAGATATTTGCAGTTGAACAGGTGTACTAAAAATGAGTGTATATTTCACCAGCTGGTGGTCTCCTCTGCCTACTAGTAGGTAGTCGTCATTAGGCCCAGCTGAATGGAAGTAATAAGCAGTGTATTTCCACATTACATTAGAAACAGATCCCACACTTGGAGGCTAGAGTCATAACTTTCTTCACCTTCACCCGTGCCCCTACTTTGGACTCAACTTTTGTTACGTAACAATGTTTACTTTTGTTTTCCAAGCTGTTTGTTTAGCTCAAGCATCAAAGACACTTTGTTAGGGTTAGGAAAATATCACAGGGTTTTAAAATGCACCCTTTTACAATGTGAAGAACATGTTAGAGCTAGCTTAACCCATTTACCAGTGAAGATATTACATGCACTTCTTCAGACAACCAGTAGAGGTTTCCAACTCCATTTAACTCTACCTATCACTGATTACAAAAAAAGATAAAAGCCCACTGAACCAGCTAGAAAGTGGAGGGGGGAGGGGGCTAACTGGCAATATGTATGGGACTGATAATGGTCATTCAAGGGGCTGAGAACGTCCAGATTGTGATGCTACATTAACTTTACACCCCAAGCGCCCAAGGAAAAGCCAGAAGGTAAAAAAAAAAAAAACGGAGACATTTTTAGCCCATTTCCACAGCAACCAGATGTTTGAGTGACAATCTTAATTAATCCACTGCATCCCTACTGTGAAGTGATGTGAGCCGAGAACAGCACACATAAGGACTTGTGCCACTGCTTCAGAGCAGTGTTAGAGTGTGAAGATCATATCTTCTTGCCAAGGACATGACATAAAAAACGACAGTGAACTAAGCACTGATATTCACCAAGCAGCTGTGTGGATTTTGTACGTCACTTCAGAAAACTTAAATTTGACTGTACAGACACACAAAAACGAAGACACCCGAGTTTTGCGAGTTAACATCATGATGCATTATAATAAATAATTCACTCCTGAAGCTTCAAGGAGTTGAAATGCACCATTGACCACAGCAGGAGACAATGAATTCAACTGACAGAAGACTTACAGAATAGGGACAGCCTTCAATTTTATTCAGAAGTATGTTCTCTAATAAAATGACAAAATATCAAAGGTAATGATATAAGAAAGATACAACAATTAATAAACCTCATCAAGCACCTGCTGATTACATGGTGTATCAAATTCACAAGAACAAAAAGATTACTTTCTAAATCCACTCAGCTCCGTCTTTTCTTCACTGGCACCTTGGCTAAATTAATTATCTTCCATCAATTAAAGGACATATTACATTCCAGCCTTCTTCATATGTTAATGAGTCAACTCAGGGATACAAGAGATTTGGGTAATAGCCATCAGTGGTGCTGGCAGGAGAAATACTCTGCTTCGTAAAGAGGCAGGAGTGTCATACTGAGCTGAAGAGGTAAATAGTTTAAGCAGTTAGAGGCCCCGTTAACATTTTACTGTCCACAAAATTAGTTTACACTGTAAATGACTGAATGCTGAATGGATATTTGAAGTTACTACTGCTGCTGCTCTTGTGCCACAAGCTATTTATGTTCCTTTCACCGCCACCACCAAAACAAATGCCACATTTAGTTTTACTCAGCAAAACTGAAGTCATTTGGCTGCTCCTGAAGAACAATAGACTAGACTGAAGTATTAAAAAGTCGATACGTTTCAGCTGTAGCATTCATCATGCTGACAGGATTGCATATATTATAGGTAATGACATCCAAGATGTGCCGGGCCAGGACGCAAAGAAACAATGATTTTATTATTGAAAACAAACCAAAGTTTTCCCTAAAGCCTCGGATGTTCCTGTTGGAGGTTATGCTTGTATTTCTACACGATTCCTTTTGCTGTGTTGGCACTACTGTATTTCATCATTTTAGTTTGTTAACGTACCAGAACAGTGAGGAGGTAGCCTACATATCACTGCCTTGCTGTAAAGACTAATTTATACAAAATAGACTTTTTGTGGACAAAAATGTGAAGTTTTTTTTTTTTTTTTTCAGTTAGAATGATTATTTTCTTTGGTCCCTGATTGAGAAGACTTGTCAGAACAATTTAATAAAAACAAAACTTACATATTCTGATTGCCTTTGAGTTAGAGTTGGGGTCTTCACCGATGACGACTTAGACCTCAGAGGGTTAAAACAACGCGGCCAGTTTTTCCAAACTGCATTTACACCTAGCTGAGCTCTTATTACACTCCTGCTGTGTGTTCGGGTGCATGCAACTCTGGCATTGTTGTGCAATTTATCTTGTCCAGATAAGATAAACATTATACAGATAAGATGTACACTTGCACAGAGCATGTTACTACCACAGAGTCAATGTTTCACAAATGCATAACTAAGAAAATGAAAAAAGAATGAAATTTAATGCAAAAACCTTAACGTCATCTTCTGTTGGAATATGTCTTTACTTTTTCTAAAAATATATGTAATCTATCTCTAAAACAGGAGCAACTGTAGTAATATCAACATAAACTTCTTAACCCTTATATTGTGTTCGGGTCAGATTTGACCAGTTTTCAAGTTTAGGTATGCAAAAAGTACCATTTGCTTGGAACAAGACTTTATGATATCCTCAGAAACAGCTGTTTTGACACAACAAAAGAAATTTTCACCATTTTAGTAAATTCTGAAGGTCTCTTAAAAAAAAAGTGACATTTGTGGTGTTACGGGTCAAATATGACCCGGCAGAGAATACTGTCTGTTGCATGCATCACTTAAAAGCTGCAGGTTGCTCTGTGGATCAAATATGGCTCAATTTGCCCCACCACACACACTACACATGAGGCTAATGATCCCATCTTTGGTCATGAGAGTGATATTGAGGACAGAGAGCTAAGCAAAACTGAGGAGGATGTGTCTGAGGAAGAGGATGATCATCAAGCCCTTATGACACCCAATGCAGAGCACCAACAGAGAACATCATCGAAATGACTCCGGGGCCTACTAGATATGCTGTGTCACATGTCCAAGACATCAAGACAATGTTTGAGCTGTTCATACAGTTTTTTGTAATTGAAAACGAGTGGTATATTGTAAGATAAAAGGTCTTTTAAAAGGAAAGGTCTAGGGCAGCTTTCTAACACATTACAAGGGTTAAACATAAAGATAATGAACTTGTGTCCCCATTTCTTTCGTCTTCATCGTATTTCACAAACAATTTAGCCCAAAGGTTGTCCTTACTTGACATGCTCCTAAAGCAGCTCAGGGTGAAAGCAATAAACAGTCATGTTCTCCACTTGAAATTCGTGTTCTAAACTTGTACCGCACTTGTGCTATACTTTATAGTCTACATTTGCAGAAAATAGCCCCTAGCTTATAAATGCATCACAGAAAACACACAGGAAAAGGTTCCCATCCCTCAAGAGCAGTGGTTGGGCTCAGGAAGCAAAATACTGCTTTTTATTTCTAACCAGTCATGTTGCTATGCAATAATATTCAATAGTAAGCAAGACCCTGAAATAGCATGACACTATCTAGCAAGAAAGTATTGTTCACTCAAGAGAAATTGGTTTTGAATGTGCCAGACTGAAAGGATGTTAAAAGAAGTGTTGCATCAAAAATTGCTTTAAGCCACAAAGCTACCATAGTGTCAGATCTGTCAATTCAAAACGTTCAGACTTGAAAGACATGTAAAATACGGGGTGAAAGGATGAGTCACTGTAAGGAGGAAGGCAGGAACACTTAATGTTGAGAGACATTTTCATGATTGTTTTCAACCTCTCAGGTTTGTCGGTTATTTGTGTGCACAGCACACACCCTTTTTTTTATTTATTTTTTTTTCACCCTCCCTCGACCAAACACACTTCATTGCATTGCGGTTCAAAATACGAAAAGCAGGTTAACAGCATCAGTCCCAGCTCATTAGCTACACTGACAGTCTATTTTACACACCAAAGTTGCTGCTCCCCTGTATCTCTGTTTCATCACCGTTTCTTTATTCTGTGCTGTTTAATCTAAGACATCAAACAGTGCACCTTACAAAGAAGTCATAAAACCACAAATTTCATTTAAAAATGAATGTCGCTTCCAATCACCCAGTGAGGGAGCTCATTATGATTTTAGCTGTGCTCATTATAATCAAATGGAGTCTGACCTTTTGTCCCATTGCACTGCTTTGAGAGCAGCTGTAGGCTGTTGGTAAAGAGGGGAATGACAAGGGTTTTAATAATGAATTGTAATTTTCTGTCCAAGGTTGGCGATAATATAGGTTCATGTATACTTATTCCAGATTACCAAAGAAAGTATCCAGATGTAAAGTTCAGGTCTGGACAACTATCTAGAGTCCTTAAATCCCGTTTAAGGACTCTAGATAGTTGTTTGCCACCTTATTCAAAAATTCCTGGAATTACTTAAGGGGTGCACTTTGAGAGGAGCTATGTTTGGTCACGTAGATGTTACCAACAATGACGACAGCTAAGATAGCAGTAATCCATATTTTACTACTTCATCTGTATTGATTACACAAAAAAAAAATCATCAGTATTTTGGCAGAGGAGGCCACTTAGAGTGAGCTGGATTGAATGGTTGGAAATGAAAGACACCAGAAGATTTCTCATGTTTGACAGAAATGGGGGACAAAACGTGTGTGTGTGTGTTGCACAGCCGAGGAGTCCAGGAAGATATCTGCAAGATGAAAACAAAATTCTGCATACAGAGAATCACAAAGCACACAGAAGCAACAACAGTGTGATTCTGGACCCCCAACTGGCTTGTAGCCTAAAAAAAAACACCTCCAAGCAGCTACAGCAATAAAAACAGCGCGTCTTACTTTGTAGTGTTGCTAGAGTCGCTAACCAAACATCACATTTAAAAAAACCCCAAAAAACAGCTATTCCCACTGCTGCTCCTCTGGTGTGTATCCATCCAAAGTTTCACATTTTTCTTAAAACCTCAGGTTATGTGTAAATCTCCAGATGAACTTCCAACAAAAACAGTAGAGCTGCAATGATGCTGAAAGTGACACCGTGATCCAAAAGTCTACGGTCTCTCGATGGCCTTTCCATCTGCCTGTGTCGTGACAATTTGATAGCCGTGTGGAGAAGTGGAAGGATAACTTTATCACTGTAGCTAAGCTATTAGCTACTAGCTACTGGCAACTGAATGGGGTAGCTGGCAATTACATGCAATCTGTGATAATATGGTGATTAACTGCGATAAATCGGCAAAAACCACAAACCTGTTGCCATCTGTTGCAAATCTGTTGCTGTCTACATACACAGAAATTCACATTAACTATTTACATTCCAAGTCCAGGCAGAGCCTTGTTCAGAATTCAGAAATTCCTCCACAAATAGTGATGTACTTGCTGCAGGGCAGTGATTTAACTGCAAAATGACATAGGTGCTTGGCAACTTTGCTTTTATATGGGAATAAAACCAGAACATAACCAGCTGGCAACCATTTGACTCGAGTCCCCTATTGCAAAGAGGCGTGTTGCGCTAATCGGCACAGATTGACTCACATTAATTGCAACGTGTTGGAAATCTTTCTGGATTTATAAATTAAACGGTGAATATTTGCAAACATTCGCCAGTCTGTCTGAGCATGATTGCAGTCAGTCGGAGCGCAATTGTTTGGAGACAGGTTGCCACCCACCGGGTGACTCTTGCAATCACCCAGAGGTTGAGGGTGTTGCATGCTCAACCTCTGGGCGGCCAATTGGTTGCTACAACTACTTGAAACCGGTCACTGAATACGAAAAAATTCAGTGCAATCACCGGGCAACCACCGATTTTTCCTAGTCAAGGAGGTTGTCATCGTATTTTTACTCCTGTGTGACTGAGTCATAACGTAAAACAAAAAATACCCTGTGAAATATGAACTGAACTGTGACCCAAAAGGCATGAACCAAAGCATAGATTTGCAGAAATCTTACAAACTTGCCTTTTCTGTCTTAATTTGGAAGAACAGTTTGTTTGGCTCTATTGTGATGCTGTGTTGTTACTCTTGTTGAATTTCATTCTTTTTGCCATTGGCCTTTTAGATGGAAATATAATGGGGATAAATGGCTGACAATTTCCTAAACAATTGAACCCTAGAATGCTTGTTAACATGATTAATTGAGAAAATTAGACAAACTTGGGTGTGTTGCCTAAACAAGTAATAACACTAACAGAGGAAACTGATTCAATATGAAACCAGTGTTATTTTACAACGCTTATAGACTGTGATTCGGCCAGATTATGAAAGCGTCTACAATTGCTGATCTAAACACCAGGAACAGGCGTTCTTTCCAAGAACAAAATCCCCTTCCTTTGGAAGGATGTGTACAGAAGCACTGACAGCAGGCAGAAGCAGGAGACACATCAAAACTACAGGCTAGTTAGCATGATCGGCATAGCCACCGTGGCAGAGCTGCACAAAAGAAAAACACTCTGTGCAAAAGCTCCAAACTTCTTCAATCAAAACCAGAAAATATATAAATAAATCCAAAACTCTGAGGAAAGCAATTCTGTCTAAAAGCAAAACAACCGAGCCGAAAGCAGAGTGAACGCTGGCGTTGCTTTCCAAAAGATAAAAAAGCACTCCAAGTTGAGAAATAACAGTGAGAACTTGTATTACACTTTGTTGCCTTGAGGCAGAACTTGCATCTTAAAACTTACAGTAAAGGTCAGTTTATGGTAAAATTGTTCAATCTGCATGCATCCAAACAGGTGCAGCCAGTGACCTACTATTATTATGGAATCTTAAAAGACAAAAGTAATTATAATCACTTCCCTTTCATCAAAAAAGAGATGAATATACATCCATATATTTTCTGTACCATTTTAAGGGCTGTCAGGGCTGGACTCTGCCCATCATGCACTGGGTGAGAGTACAAAAAACCCACATCCACACCTACAGCAGACTGGTTGAAGGGTATATTTCTTTCTAAAAAAGTCATAAATGCCTTCCTTTACTACTGTGATCCAATCATCAATCATCTTTTGCTACCTGTTTTGAAATACGGAATGTCTCCACAGTAGATAGCGAGATTAAGACTGTTGGGATGACATTTTGAGGCTGGTGAGAAAATGATGTATGACTTTGCTCTGCCTTCACCTTTCCTTCTTTAAAAAAGGCAGTACAATGTGCAATCCAGTAGCAGTTAACAGCAATCGCTCTGTCTGACCGTCACACCACAATGGAGGCGACGATGACGACAGCCGTGCTGAAACGTAACAGCTTCTCCACCCATCCCAAACCTCTTCACTTTGCTCTGGTTTTGTTTTTTTGTTTTTCTCCCAGGCATGCGTCATCTGGCATTTGTTTGTATCCTTACAGACATGAGCTAGCACAGGAAAGGTGCGCTGAGCCAAATGAGTCACAGAGAGGAGAAGCTGCGGTCGTGTGAAAGCAGTCAAAAGAACACGAGCTCCACTTTTAAATGAGCATTTTCTACTGGTTCAGATCAGTGATGCAGGACCGTTTTATATCCATCAAGCAACATTATTTCCCTGAAGATTGATTATGTTCAAAGCTTGGCAGAGGAAAACTTAAAACCAGTATGAGATCTAGCATACGAGTCAAATAAATAAAGGAGACAACAATATATAAATCTAAAAAATAAAGGTGCTGTTCATTGATCACACACTTCAGGAAACCTCCCTAACCTGATTCCCTTCACATACTGTATGCTTTTAAAAAAAATAGAGAGATAATTAAGTTGTAAATTGTGGGTGCTCCCTACCCACAGTGCATGCAGTGTCAACCTTAGCTGTGTCAGTGACAAGAAATCTGTCACCTACTTCAGGTTCAGACTTAAATATTTCAACAGCCTTAAGAAAAAGTGCTGAAGTGGCTCCGGGTGAACTCCACTGCTAAGCAATTAAAGGAGCCTGGAAGTCACAGCGACACTATTGACTGCGACACTTTGGCAAAAGGAGCAGTGATCAGCTTTAAAAAGCGTTTTTTTTTTTTTTTTTTTAAACAACAACCCAAAGCAACTGTGGAAAACAATCACCAGACAGTGTGCACAAAGCATTATCGACAGAAAGGATGATCTGTGGAAGTGCATTTGTTTAGAAATTCATTGAATAAAAAATGATTTTGCACTGATTGTTCAGTGTGCGCTTCGTGACATTTCATTTTCGCGGGGGTTTCTAACTTTTGAGTAAAAATCTCAACAGAAGCAGCAGGAAAGAAAAAAAAAAAAGAAGAAATGCAGAATACTTCTTTACCTGTGACTGACAGCTCAGTAGTCCTCCGGACTACAAAGTTCCCAAACGGCAGTTCACAGGTGTAATTCCCAATGTCATCTTCCCGTACTTCCTTGATGGATAAAATGTCCTTCCTCCTTTCAATGGTTTGTCTCCACTGCTTTGGCTTGCACTCCTATTTTTCCAAAGACAAAACAAGAGCATGATGATACAGTTTGTAAATTTAAAGCAACAGTGTTACAGAATTTAAACACTTCGGAAAATCTGATATGATGACAAACTTACATTCAAACATCGCACAGACAATCTTGTTTGCTCTCTGTCCAGGATTATGATGATGTGAATTTTAAGCGCACATTAATCCTCTCAGGTTTATTGGTGCTCATGAGCACTCACCACAACATCTTATATGAAACGACCATCCAACGATGGTCTTTTCTGTCTCCAAGACGTGATAGGCATATGTTACTGGCCCAAACTGGAAAACTGGCATTGTATATCACTTTTATGCAAGGTCCATATCAAACTCAGTGCAGTCACTGGCTATATCTGCCAGTACCGCAAGTTTGTGCTAGCCTCGAAGAACTGCCTCCATTTTCTATGCTCCAAACACCTGAAAACCTTCAAACTGCATTCTGAAAATGAAATTTTTGAGTAACTTTTGGTCAGTTGAAATTCCTAAACCATTTAGCTTCAGTTTGTAACAGTTGTAAATTAATTGCCTCTTACACTGATCAGGCATAACATTATGACCACTGACAGGTCAAGTGAATAATACTGATGATCTCTTTATCACGGCACCTGTTAGTGGGTGGGATATATCAGGGAGCAAGTGAACATCTTGTCCTCAAAGTTGATGTGTTAGAAGCAGGAAAAATGGGCGAGCGTAAGAATTTGAGCGAGTTTGATGAGGGACAAATTGTGATGGATAGACGACTGGGTCAGAGCATCTCCAAAACTGCAGCTCTTGTGGGGTGTTCCCGGTCTGCAGTGGTCAGTATCTATCAAAAGTGGTCCAAGGAAAGAACAGCGGTGAACTGACAACAGGGTCACGTTGAGGCACGTGGGGAGCGAAGGCTGTCCCGTGTGGTCCGATCCAACAGACGAGCTACTGTAGCTCAAATTACTGAAGAAGTTAAAGCTGGTTCTGATAGAAAGGTGTCAGAATACACAGTGCATCGCAGTTTGTTGTGTATGGTCAGCAAAAGGGGGACCAACACAATATTAGCCAGAAGGTCATAATGTTATGCCTGATCGGTGTATATACTTGGTACATATATGAATCCTATATCCTTAAATAAATATTGATTAATTATATTTATATATTGTTTGGTTTTATTGAGCTCCTTTGCCTACCATGCATTCTTTGCTTGTATTCATTTAAACTACTTGACAGCTATGGTATATGAAGACAGGCCCTCAATGATTTTTTTTGGTTAAATGGCTATTTTTGATTTTACCATGCTTCCACTTCCGTACCTGTTAGATTTAGTCTCAGCTTTAAAGTATAAAGGATAAAAAAAAGGCTAAATCTGTAGAGAACCTCTGTGGCTAAACATCATATCATAAAATACTCCAGCAGCTTTATGGCAGAGAGACCTCATATCATATCACACAGTACACAAACTTTCTCAAATGATGCCAGATTTCAGACATTAGTTTAGTGAGCTCCTATTGTCCTGACACAAATACTCTTTTAAACTGTGATGTATGGGACCGGGTGCCTGTGCATTTATCATTCTGAAGCAGGACTGCAGCTCTGAATTAAGCCACACCACCAATTTGTAAAATCATTGCTAGGTTCATCTGTAAGTTCCTTCCTAAATTCTTAGTGATTTTTGCATTTACTTCATTGGCTTGCATCATCAGTACTTGTTAGGTTGCTTGGTAACATATTTGGGGCCAATCAGAGGCAATCAGTGTGAACAGGAAATTATTTCAGCATCAGAAGCTGTAACAGCCAAAAATAGCATACTGGGGCCAAATTATATATTAGATTTGCCCATCCTTTGGAAAAATAAGCAGTAGTTGAATAATACATTTATGTATACATGAAGAATGGTTTTGTCTCGGTCTACATTCAGTCAGAGTGAATAAGAAACACTGCATTCTTCTGGCCTAATCTATAGTTTGAGGTATATTGTGTTGTTTTGCCTTTCAGTCTAAATTGGTCTTAGATTAGAAAACTACTATTAACTTAATTAGTTCATTAAAGGGGACCTATTCTGCTCATTTGCAGCTAAATATTTTTATTTTGGAGCTTTGCATGATTTCTAGTTCAAAATAATCCTTATTTATCATACACTGTGATGTTGAGGCAAACCCTTAGCTCATCCACCGTCTGAAACAAGCTGTTTTAGCTCCATTCCTTCTTTTTTAAGTCAGTTTTCTGCTGATTGGCTGCCCCTCATTAATCTACCATATCAGGCCCCAACCAACTGCGAATGGTTGCTGACAGTTGCTGTGAAATCGATTGCTAAGCTCCAGTCACGTAGGCCTAGAGACAGGTTGGTGACTCCCTGGCAACCTCTGGTCGCTAGGGAAAGATGTGTATTCCCTGAATGGTTGGCAAGTGGTTGCTGGCTGGCCACAATCGCCCACAGTCTGCATATAAGATACTGGCTTATCTGAAAAACACCTGGCAACTAACCACAGAGTGGTAGTGAAAGTTGAAAAAGTGTGGCTGGAAATGAAGAGTGCTCACTTTCAAAATAAAAGTTGCACCTTTTGAAATGTGTTGGTTTTAAGGGTTAGGCACAGTTTTAACTTAAAAGGCAAACGGTCACCGTTTCCAGTTTGTGGTGCACTCTTCACAGCTTCACAACTGCTTACTGAGTAGTTGGTGAGCGTTTGCAGACAAGTTGGCGTCTTCAATGCAAACTACATGCGACCATGGCAATCTGCTAGCAACCAAAGCAATCGCAAGGAGGTTTTTGGTGAAACACTGTATACTTTTTTGTGACCAATTTTACCTAGCGACAGCAAGAAATCACCCACAACCACTCGCCATCCACTCGGAATACAAACTTGTCCCTTGCTACCGCTTGCTACCAAGGAGTCACTGACCACTCTCTAGGCCTGCGTGACTACAGCTTGACTACAGCGACTGTCAGCAACCACTGGGGGAATACTCATTTTCCCTAGCAACTGGTGGCTGCCAGATGGTCGCTAACTGGTCTCTAGGCCTGTGTGACCGGGGCCTTAGGGATATCCTCCCTCACTGACATCATACAGACCAACAAGTAGAAAAAACTGTATGAAACCAAGCACTTAGAGCAATATGAGCTTTTGTTCTTTTTGAGCTTTTTGACATTATTTCAAACTTTGGCCATGTTTAATACAAACATCCACCATGAAAACCATGGTTTTTGTTGCTTTCTGTCAAACACACACACACACACACAAACACATACAGCTCCGGAAAAAATTAAGAGACCACTGCAAAATTATCAGTTTCTCTGATTTTGCTATTTATAGGTATATGTTTGAGTAAAATGAACATTTTTATTTTATTCTATAAACTACTGACAACATAACTCCCAAATTCCAAATAAAAATATTTTCATTTAGAGCATTTATTTGCAGAAAATGAAAAATGGTCAAAATACCAAAAAAGGTCCAGTGTTTTCAGACCTCAAATAATGCAAAAAAAACAAGTTCATATTCATTTTTAAACAACAC
>VUQI01055073.1:0-22491 GCA_015106735.1 Paratilapia polleni | reverse complement strand
AAAAAAGTGGGATAGTAAAACAAAGCAGGAATCCAAAAAGGGGCACAAATAGCATGAAGAACAAGCAGAGGACAAATGCACAGCAAACAAGACTGCATGCACACACAGGGCAGTTCTGACATGGGTAAAAACAATTAAACATAGGTGAAACTAATGAGTGGGGCAATCACAAAGGAAGCACAAACACTGGAGTTGCACAAAGACAGTCGTTACCACAATAAACAGGCAGTGGAAACAAGGGATGACAAGGAAACTAACACATAAACAGAGGGGTACAAAGCCAAGAAAACACACTAGACACTAGGAAAATGTAAACATTTATAAACAAAAGATAGGATGTAAATAAAACAAACAACAAACCAGGACCATGACAGGGACAAGCAAAACAACCCAGTTGCAGAAAGCCTGTCCAATCTGTGCCGTAGCTAATTTCCAACACCAGTTCCTTGATAAGAATTTAAAAAGTAAGATTTTAACCAGGACTGTAACAAGTTTAAAAAATCCAGAATCTTATTTAAACTGGCAGATAGGGAGATCCTGAAAGTTGTACTTTTGATTGAAAATACAGTTTGTGCAAAGGAAGTTTTAAAATGTCTAAGTCTGCAGATTTCGTCTGATATATTTCAGGCTTTAGTGGCAGTATAGAGAACTCTGACATAAAAGCAATTTTGTAGCACAAGTTTAGATGATGCCCTAATAATCCAAATACTAAACAGGAAAAAAATTTGCTTCAACATCAGATAAAAGGAATATACCTCAAAGACTGTGGTTCTGGCCTAGCTTGTTAAGATGTGGATTTCCCGTACATTTCTAATGAAGGACGCCAACTGCATGTATTTCATGGAATGTTTCATCTTCCAAGGCCCCCTTTGTGTTCAGGAAAGAATAACAGACCAACATTAAAAGCAATTAAAATAGGAAAATGCATTCAAATTTTCCTATCTGTTATTATAGTATTATAGAATAATGTCACAGAGAGCTGAGAGTATTATTCACTAAAGGAACCACATAAAGGATAGATTCATATTAACAGGATGTACATACTTAAGAATCTTTTCCCAGTACCCATGGTGTCTTACATTTTGAACAGCTGTTCACTGTATGTAGACACTTTATATGTGATGCTTTCTTTCCAGCTAGACATGCTTACTTTCAATTTAGAAAAATGTGCCAATGAAAGGGTAAACATGGCAAATGAGTAGCAAGTGTGGCAAGTGGTGAATTGATTAGTGAAAAATATAAAAATTAAAAATAAGACTCAAAACTTTGGAACTAATTAGTTGCATATTTATATGCATGTTAGTTTTAAATTGTAACATTGTCTCCAGACAAGATAGACTATTAAGTGTTGCCAAGCTATAACAAGCACATGGTATTCAGATTGAGGACACCTTGCCCTTTTTGTTCTAGACGCCCTTTTCAGACTGAAATACCAAGGTAGCATTTTCAAACAGAGCATCACAGACATTGATCATTTGATGAGATACAGTACAAACATGCAACAAGTGTAAGGGACATTACAACTATGCATTTATATTCTACTCAGGCCTAGCACTGATGGCTTTCTTCCTCTTATGTGGCTTGCAATGTTCATTGTTTAGCACATGCACCCATATTTATGTTACCTTACCTCTACAAATATCATCAAATGCTTGTTTTCTTATGTAACCTGTGCACATGAACCACAGTTAAACAGGCAAAAACTATAACTACTCTAATTGGTGTCCACATCAATGCCTCATGTGCATCATGCAGCCATTTCAACACAAATAGACCAGAAATAAATGACTCAAAAAACACTGATCTCACTCTAGTGCAGCTATTGTGTGTCCCAGTCAAATTCTTTGTAAAGGTATTGTGGGTGGATTGTTACCGTATTTGTGGATTTAATTTGCATGTTGAAGTCACTGCTCTGCTTAGATAAATGATTTATTTTGGCTCTTGTAAAAGGGACTGGCAAGCATGAAATTGATCTCCACCCTGTTTTAAGTTTTGTTGTAAGTTGGCTTGTGGTTATACTTTTGGCAAGCACCTCCATTAATTTTGCAAATGTTTCTGTTAAAGATGAATCTGTTTTTTTTTTTTATTGCTTTATTGCTTTTATTATAGAATTCTTCATCAATACTGATCTTAATATCCTTTCACTAATACATTTTTTTTCTCTCTGGTTTGTTATTTCGTCTTAATTTTATAGTATGTTTAGTTTAACCATTTTTTATTTTTGGTAGAGATCAATTATTTTGCCTTATTCCATTTAAATAATAAATAATGCATTTGTAGACTTGCTTGTGTTGGTATAAACTCACCCGTTTTTCATTCTGGGAAATTAAGTCAATTAGATAAGTATATTTTTTGGCTGGCAGTCCGGCCGTTACTTAGTTCGTTGTGCTTGTAACATGACCTATTCAAATATTTTTCTAGCATGCAGAACTTCCGTGCAGTGCCATTTGATATTTTAAATTTGTTTAATTAAAGGGTACAGTTTATTGCTTACTGTATTTTATAGATGTCTGGGAATCTGTTAGAGACTTGTATTCTCCCTTTTGAAAGTGTATGTTTAGGGCATGTTACATAAGGCAAAAAAAATTATGTTTTAAAAGCTAATTCTTCCCACAGCAAAGCATGTAACCAACTTGAGCATTTGAGAAGAAATGCTTTTATGACATTTTTGCACAGTGATGATCAGTCTAAAGGGGTGGGGAAAATATTTGATTTTACAATGGAGATGCTACATTTACCCCACATATGCATGAGCTAATGGACTGAAAGAACAATAGTCTTTAATGAACCTCTGTTAAATTCAGCAATTGTCTGTTTTTGATTTGCATTTGATATTGTATTTTTTTTTTCCAAACTCCCCTAGTACTAAACTCAGTGCTGAAAAGTGGCAATCTACACTTCTTTAGACAAAATACCTGACCAACATCAGTGATGTCTGCCACACAATGTTATATCTGGAATATGGAAGTCCTGAGAGGCAAGTGGGAAAATCTGATCTAAATTTTCTCTCATGTGGTCATGACTTAAGAAGTTCCTTATTTTTTTCACCTGTGAAATACTTGAAAATAAAACCATGCCCAGATATCCTTTACTTCTCGGGGCTTGTGTACTGAAATCATATATTTTGGCCCAGTTCCAGTCTGACCCATCATGCCCACAGCTTGCAGGAAATCGTACCCATTACATTTCAGTTTGATTCCACCATTCACAACATTTCCAAAATGCTTTCACTTGTGTTTATTCTTTTATTCTTTATTGTTCTGTTATTGGCGTTTATAAGAACAATAAAAAAAATAATCTAAACTTTATTAGCAAAATATATTTTTTTAAAAAGTGTGTATTGGTTTACAGGAAAATACAGATAAATCACCAAATAAAGGCAAAATATGGTCACTAAAAGTACAATAAACAGTTACATAAGTCAACATTATGTTACTATAAGCTATTTTGTAACTTGGGTTTACATTCAGTCAGTAACTCTTTTTTTCCATCTGTTTTGCTGTGCTAGACATATGAGAAGATCTACAGGTGATTTATTCTATTCTAAGTATCATGGCCACAGCAAATACATAATTTTTCTGGTTCTGTTAAAACATCTATACTCATAGTTATTTTTCACTAATTGCAGTGAGACATTACTCCAAAACGTCTGCTATCAAACAGTTATCACAGTCAATATTTATTTACTTTTTCACCAAAAGCTATTTTATTTTATATAATACAGAGCCAGTGCTTCTGAACATGCATGTGAACACACAAAAACAGTGAGTGTGCGTAAGGGGTGTAGGGGCTCGACTGGAAATGGGAAAGCAAAAATAATGAATGTCAAATTATTAAAGCTTTGGATTAAAACAAAACAGTGTTCCTCACTGCAGAAATTTAAATAAGATGCTTACTCAGTGACTTCCAACTGTAGCCCTTTCCCATGCACAGATGTATAGTTGCCCAAAAATAAGAATTATGTGCATGCATAAGTACATTTTCACAATCCTTATCCATCTTAATGAATACATACACAATTCCATCTATCCTTTTTGCTTACTAGACAGTAGAAAACAACAGAAACCAATCCTAAAAGGATCCCATTCTGTAGCACATAATCATAGTCATTACCGCTAGCTAGAGAAAATCTGGTGCAAAATGTGATTTGATGATACAGATTTCACAATTGCTATAGAATTTGATTCAGACTAACAGGGGAAGCCATAGGTTCATTGGCATTTAGGGAAGAGGAATTCAGCATTTTTCTAAAACCCACTGTGGACTATCACCTTTTTATTACCAGAAACACATTTCCGTGTTTCTGAATTTCTTTTCTCTGACAGATTTTGAACAAGTGTTTAATTTGTTGGATAGGTAGCCGGTAGAACATAACTTGTCTCTAAAAGGACAGTGCATTTGACAGCATAACACGTTTAGATAGGACTAGTTCCTGCACCTGCCAGCTCATAACAGCAACGAATGAAGTGTTACTGGTAGGTTATTCAAGTAAGCTTCACTTGAACACATGCGGGCAATAAAATTTTTTTAGTCTCTATTTGTGCCTGTGACTGAGCAATTCTGCCTGAATTTGATTTTGGATTTTATGTACCACTGACACTCACTCACTGTGTCTTATTGGTGTTTACAGATATCTGATGTAGTTAATTTCAGCGGTTTAGGAGAAGATGCTGGCCTTTCTGCAACCTTTGGGCAGAGGGGATCCATCCTTAATCTTTTTAATTTAAATTTTTGTTTTGTTGTCTTGCACAAAGTATTTTGTTTTGTTTGGGGGAAAAAAAGCTGAGATGTTAAAATGTTTGGCATCATATTTTATGTTTACAGTGTACATGTTTGGTTTAAAAACAATATAGTTATTACTTAAAACAAGTAAAGTAAGAGGTTACAAAAATAGAAATGACAACATCATAACTGAATTCAATATGAGAATCTACAAGATGTCAGATACACACAATGCAAGTTTCTTTATTGACCTCCAGTTGCTAAAGGGAGTTAAAAGATTGCTGAATAAACCACTGAGGGAAAAATCAATCAATTTTCTATTACACTGTCTTGCCTTTTTATTCTTTCATACTGACAGACTCTACTTAAGACATAAAACAAGCTAATAGCTATTATGTTGCTATTACTGAATTTACCTGACCAGACTCATTAAGTGGGCTTGAGCACTTCAGAGTGGTAGCCGCTGCTGTTGTTGTTACCTTGATGGCAGTGGAGCTGGATTATTACACAGTGAGATGTTAGTAGCTAAAGTTATTGGATGTAAAACCTCACACTGGACAGCAGTGATACACTCTGCTGCTTCTGCTTCCAGCTGCCTTTCGTTTGGCGTAATTCAAAGTCAGATTTAAGTGAGCTGGTCAACAGAAAGGCTACAGCAAGTCACACGCATAACAATTTCACTTTCCACAAGCTGAAAGTAACAAACACAGTTAATTTGGACATCTGTTCCTACCAGACTATTGTCACATTTTAGCATTATATTCAGCATGTCTCTGCCTGCAGCAACGCTCATTAGCTTTCACTGTCAGTCTCATTTCACATTTGATGTCATACAGCCCTGTTGCTGTTTAGCTCTACAATGGCAGTGTCAATCCTGTAGTGTCAGACTTCTAATATCACCAACAATTAACTATTCTAATTTACAGATGCACTCACTGCATTGACAGCAAAACAGTGATTTTTGTTTCTTTGACATCTTCATGGAAAAATGTTTTAACCAGACTAAGTAAAGTGTAGAGCCATGCTAGTGCATGGTGGGGTTTTGAGCTAAAAGCTAAAATTGGTATGTTAACATAAACTAAAACATTGGTAATATTATATTTTAATGTAATAAGTAATGTATTTAATTTAATTTCATAATGGTGGTAAAGTGAAAGTGAAAATTACAGGATCAATAAAGTGATTAGGCTACAATTATATGAATATGTGGACAAAAGTTTAAAACAAAATATATTTCTGACAGGAGAGGAAAATAACGTAATATTTATACAATAAAGATGTCAATCAGTCTGTTAATATATTTCATAAGAAATGCAAGAATGTTGAGCTGCTGGTATGGGTAGTCAAAATGGCAGTGGACTGAAATCATAAAGTTTCATCCATCCATCTATCCATCCATCCATCCATTCATCCAGCCATTCATCCATCCATCCATACATACCTCACCTTTATAGGAAACGTGAGACAATAGAAATCTGGTCATGTGGTCATGGCAATCCATCACATGTGTTATTACATTTTAATAAACACTAGAAATGTCAGCATCATGATAATGCTAGAGGAACAGTCAAGTAATCATCAAAGTCAGAGGGAGTCTTCTGTTGGGGGCCACAAATGATGGTAATGCACCAGGTTGGACTAATTTGTGATTAGACAGAGCAACAGATGGACAATTGTTGCCATCTCAATTGAGCTTCAAAGCCAACATAGCTGAACAAAAATGCAACAGGCCAAAAATAGACCTGAGAAACCCATCAAATCATTAGACAGCTTGTTTGAAGGACTAAGATGTGGGTGCTGTTAAAGCTTCACTGTAACACCTTTGATATCAGACAGTTCATTCATTACCTCAAGTTCTGAATGCAAAATTTAAATCCTCAGTGTTAACCTGAAGAGCACCAGGTACTTTTTAGGAGGATAAGTATTTTTTCCCAGTTACTCTGCTGGTTATAAAAGAGGAACCAATTTGACATTGAGAATTCAAAGCCAGCTCAGTTTACTTTGGCTTAATTAGTGGACATCAGAAGATAGATCAGTCTACTTATACAGTACCTGTGAATAGGTCCCACTGTTTACTGTACATTTCAGCTAATTATAAACTTACATGCTAAAAGTGCTTGCAAGACTGAGGGTGAAAACAGCAGAAAGAAAAAAAGTTTTTCATGTAAATTATATATCTACATTTTCTCACCCTAACTGGAGACTTACAAACATAAAGAAAAAGGTCAGCAACTGGGTCTCTGCAAACAAACTCCCTGTTATGTATTTGGAACCTTTTGGAACAGCTTGTCAAAAGCAGCAAGGTCAGTTTGTCTCAGTACCATAACAGAAGGTTTAAATAATTAAAGGAAGTACTTTCCACACAGTGTTTGCTGTGCATAGAAATTAAAAAGATGTTTATCAGCAAAGATGCTTTGTAATGTGTGTGTGTGTGTGTGTGTGTGTGTGTGTGTGTGTGTGTGTGTGTGTGTGTGTGTGTCACCAGTCAAAGCCAGTGTAATACTATGGCAGCATGGTCATTAATGTGTGTTTCTCATATGTTCAAACCAGTCTTACTAGAGCATATACTATAATTTTGTCAAACCCCTCTGTGTGTCATATGGATAAGTGGCATCTATATGGAGATTCACGGGGTTTGCAGTTGTTTCCAGTATTAACCTATTGTACCCACCAAGAGCAAACTCTCCTGCTGCCTAGTTCCTCCACTGTTTTAACAAACTTGCACTTTGAGCTTTGACAGGAAAGTAAAATATTTTGCTGCAAGAACACATAGATATTATAATATTTACACTTCTATAAGTAGAAGCCTACATATGATTTTGTTACCTTTGCTCCTTCACCGAGCAAAATGGGCATCAGTATTTTTCTTTTTTTTCTTTTTTCTTTTTGAAGTTTGTCATTTAGTAGCAATAAGTTAAGGAAACAGGTTTTGTCAGTTGTAAAGATAAATTCAATAAACAGCCCATGTTTAATTTAAGGCCTTGTGAAATTTAATTTTCAAAAGTGCTCAGTAGAGGCATAAAGTTTATTTATTAATTTATTTTTGATTAAACAAGAAGGGAGTGTTTTCTGTGCAGGTATGGGAAGAAAAATGTTGAAGTGGGGATGTGATTATAAAGTGAGATTTAATAGGAAACCAGAGCTCTTTCTGAGAGACTGCAGTTATAAGTATATGATCCCCCATTCCAGGGTATTGTGCCTTCCCTTTCTGAACTGAATCCTGTGTTTCTCGGATGAGAGACTGTTTCATAGCAATAAAATGAAAACCTACCAGATTAAATCATGGATGGATACAGATTTTGCTGGAGAAGACTTGTACATGTGTTTTTTTCTCTCTCTTTTAGTTCTGGTAAAGGTAAATTGCATCTTCACAAAGAAATTTTGGAGTTTTGCAGTTGGATATTTTTCAACAAATGTTTAATATTGAGGCTCAGAAATTGATTTCTCCCAGATTTTGTGCTATACACTTGTCGTGGCAACAGGTAGGGTAGTAAGTAGTGTAAATCTGTAAATTTGCAGTTTTTACTTTTTGCATTTAAAAAGTGTTGATTTATATTAGCAATGAATATTATTCTAAGTGTTAAATGTTCCACATCAATTCATGTAAAGATAATTGTCACTGCATCTGCTAAATTTCTTAGCTTGTCAAAAGGTAAAAACTTTAGAATCTGCCAATTTTAAGCAACAATATATTGATACATTTTGTACAATAATTTGTAATTATAGTTTGACAACTATTGTAAAACTGAGGTTTTGAAATGATTCATTTACTTTTATAAATTGCCAATTACAAATTGATAAAAAAAAAAAAAAGAGTAGATATTAGAGAATGTATATGACCTCAGCTCTAACTGTATTCTTTCAGTCTCAGTGGCTGAACATCTGTAATGTTAGCAGTCTCAGCATAGTTTTACTGAGGTCCAAGTTTTGTCCAATGAAAACAGAAAAAAGTGGCCCAGTATTTCTCGAAAGATTTTCTTCAGTCAAAATTGAAAAAGAATGAAATTGAAACAAACACAAAGCTTAACTTCAGCTCTCTGGCTTTTCACTAGTATAGACAGTGTCTGCCAACCAACATTCAGTCATGATGAATGTCTAGACTAAATATACTCCTCTGACCATTAAGCACAGTTGTTCAAAACTCTTCACATTAAACATGATCTTTTTCTTCTTTCTGTTTTGTCTGACTTCAGCTCAATCAACTAATGGGCAACATGCTAAGTATAAAGTATAATATAATGTAGAGCCCGACTGATATAGGAGTTTCAAGACCGATAACGATATTTGGTGATTTAAAAATCCAATATATCGGCCGATATTTTTTTTTTTCACACACATGAAACATAAACAGATTTCTCTAGCATTTGTTATGAGTTGTTATTTATGAGTCCTTACTAAGATAATATGACAATGCAATTTAAAAATAATCTTGTTTTTTTGTCACAACAAGTCGTGGATTACTCGTTTACGCTCTGCCTGACTCTGCTCGGATCAGCTGTGGCATTCCAAGGATGGGCTGCCAACAGGGAAGTTGCATAGAGCCCTCTGGTGAAAAAACTATGTAACACCAACACTCATAATTCTTTACTTTTTAAATTTTTATTTATCTGCCTTAATAAATGCCGATACCAATATATTGGCAAATAGCAAATATCGGTCAATATATCGGTAGGGTTCTAATATAATATATCGAATGTGAACCTGAGGTCCACAGAGGTGGTTCTGCCGGCATGTTGTAAGTGGACATACATCACCAGGAAAGCAATACTAAGCCTGCAGCCAGTTTTTATAAGGTCAGAAGTTCAAACATGAGCAGGATCATAGGGCATATGAAACAAACAGGCAGGTAACAAAAGCAGGTTTGTGATCAAGAAGGTGCTGGTTTGATTTCTTGATGCAGCTGGAAAGGTTTGGCCAGGAAAAGGGAATAAGTAATGCTTTCCGAACCCTTGCTCACAGTGGCAGAGGTTTGACAGCTTCCAGATATGAACATCTGCAGCCTGGTATACCTGAATGAAAGATGAGGCAGGCTGTGTTTCAAGTGAGCATACCCTTCAACTAATGAATTTAGCAGAAATCACACACACACATAATATTCAGAAAATCATCAGTTACTTCAATCATAAGGTACATTGGGTTTTCTTAATGAGCATTTCACCAAATTTATGATCTATGTGCTTTTGTTGAGAAAATGTAACCACAGACAGAAGTCAAGATGCAAACTCCACATCTCTGCAGTAAAATTTGTGCTGTTAATTAATTTAGAAATAAAATGTAATACATAATAAATGTAAAAAGGCAAACTGGAGTTTACCTATATTACAGTAAACATGAAATGGTAATGTAGTTATTTTGAATCAGGTTTTCTGGCCCAACTTGTGCCCTGGAGTGTCTTTTGTAGTACCTGCTATAATTCCTGGCTTAAATAGCCTATGCATAATCAACTCAGATCTGATTAGGAGCTGATTAACAGTAATAGAATGGGAATGTAAATTTTTAATGACCCCATAAATGGATCTTTATTTGTGTTTAACAGCGAAGACAAGAGTTTACTTTTGTCCTTTAGAAGATATCTACACTCAGTTTATAGTCGGACACTAATGCTTCAATCCTTAATCTTAAATATTAATAGGAGCCCCTCTTTAAAATTTTATGCAAAGCAGTTATGTTGAGACGATAATACTCCACTACTTAATGTGTTATCCAGCAAGTGTATATCATAAAAAAGACACAATTTAATTTCACTAAATAAGTTAATTAAGAAACAACATGGCTGAAAGTTAATGACTCATGTCCAGATTTAATCCAATTTATCTGATAGCCATAGTACTTCAAACTTAGCACTCCAACTTTACACCTGTGCAAAAATGAGAGCACAGAGTCTGTCTTAACTTTAGGATTGAGGGGTATATTAAAACAAATCCCACTGGAAAGTCTGCCTACAGCTGACTGACTCTACCTACAGTCGTCAAATGACAACAGGTCATTTGATTTTAGCAGTGTTGTGGATTTCTTCAGATTTTAAGGCCAATTTTTAAGGCCAGTTATTTCTACATGACTCTGAGTTAGAATTATTTGCATGCCAATTATACAAGAGAGCAAAACATGCAGTTTTTGTTGAGCTGTAGAAATCACTCACTTGCTATAATTTTTCGTTAATTCAAAGAGGGAGCTGACAGACAATCATGTGCAGTGTAATGAACTGTGTCTCTCCTTTTCTTAAAGTTTTCCTAAGGAACTTTTCTGCTAAAGCACCTCAGGTATTCAGCAGGTAAATTCTTCTTAGTTTTAACCTTTCAAGATTGACTTACTTCTTAATATCTTATGTATTTTGCTTCAAGTAAATACACAGCTACTCTGAGGGCATGCAGGTGAATAAGAGTTTAAAGCACAGCAGCCCTGTGGCAATTACTAGTATGATTTGATAGTGTATAGCCATGATATGTTGAATTTGAGCATTGGTGAGTGTTGGTATAATATTCCAGGCCACTATCATGCAGTTTTCACTGGTATTTTTCTGTGCTGCATTTACTGTGCACAAAGTCTAGATATTACTGGAGGGCCTCCTTTTTGAATTTTTATGCAGAAGCAACAAGTTGATACAGTTGGAAGTATATTTTGCACACACCAGCAGTGAGTGTGATTATGGTAAGAGCTCAATAACACAAAATTTGCAATTTATATAATTGCTATTTTCTAGCTAAGTAACAGAGGTTGCTGGTTAAATACATGGCATCTTCAATCAATCCAGAAGAGGATTTCATTAATCATTTCAAAAGCTAGTCAGTCTCTTTCAAGCCATATTTAAGGGAATATTAGGGGAATATCCCAGCCTAACCTTTAGAGCAAACCATGTCTACAATTGAGGTGGATAATTTTCATGTGAAGCAAGCTGGCTAATAAAACTAGTCTAGCACTTTAGCTTCAATTTCAAAATATTTAAGACCCTTAGTGTTTGGCTGTTTCCAAAACAAAAACAATAACAAAAAGCCAGATAAATATAAATGACCATTTATACCCATATGCTCTAGCAGCTAAAACGTCTGCCTTTAGAGAACAAAGTCTTCCCACAAGTTTGCCGTCAGGGCTTTCTGCCAGAAGAACAAGCCTAAATTTACATTACTAATGCTTTGAAAGGGTCTGTTTTAATGCTAACTTTGATCTTGTCCTAAATGTAACTTAATAGTTTTAGTGCCTAAACTTAACCAAGTTAAGTTTTTTTTCTTTTTACTGAAAATTATAAGTCCAATAAGTCTAAAGTGAACTTTGTTGCTCTAACATTCTACATGACAAGCTGAGCTTTAATATTTTGCAAAGCTATGATATTACAACACTGAAATTGGTTAGTTGCATTGATGGTCATGGAGCAATACTTTTAATATGATATTATTTATATGATATTGAAAGAACAACACCAACACAGCAATATCAGATAATCCTTGTGGCTCATATGCTGATCTTCAGTATTCATAAGACAAAGAGAGTTATCTTGAATGTCAGTGTCAATCAGGTAGAAGACGTACTCATTGAATCACATGAAGAAGATTCTGATTGGAAGTTTCAGGACTGAGTCTCCATAAAAAGTGAAGTTGTTGTTCTTTAGAATAAAAACATAAATGAAACTTGTTGCCTCCTTATAAATCTGTGCATTCTAATGGATGTTAAATTTTTCCCATTGGCAGTTTTAGGTTTACAATGAATACTGCTGATTTCAGTGCTAGGGCACTTTTCTGCTCAGTTGTTATTCAACTGCTACACAGTGAGAATTGTGACTACTTGTGGCTACATGGGCTTATGGAAGATCAAAGTGTCTGGCTGGAGTAAGGTGGCCAGTTGGAAGCATCACAGAGACTTTCAGTACTCGCTTGAAACCCCTGCCCTGGTCAGTATGTACTCAACCTACCCCACAACCACACCCCACCCCAAAAAATCCTTTAATCTTCAGTCATCAATTTTACCACTTTCCTGTGAGCAGATGATTGGAAATGGACACTGATGTGATTTCCCTGGCAAGGAAATCAGGTAAGTGCATTCATTAGTCATATGAGGCTTCCTGCAGGGTCAAAGAGGGCAGAAAGTGTGGGTAATTAAATGCGGTGAATGAAACTCTAATTGAATGAGCGACCCTTTGCCTGTGGTTCTTGTTTAATCATATGGAGAAAAAAATAACAAAAAATGGAATTCATTTTCTTTTATGAGGGTGGGTGTAATTATGGCACTGCATATTTAACAATAAACATTAAATAACGATCAAGGTAGATGCATTTGTATTGACTCAATTAAAGGGGGAACTCAGCAACTGAATGATAAACAGTTTAAGGTAAATTACACTCCAAAATATCAGATAATATCACACACACTTATATATAATATATATTATATATAATATAATAGTTGTAATAGATATTTTAAATGATTTACCTCTAATAAATCATATTTAAATGCATTATCAATGAATAGTGAATTTGTAGCAAATACACACTGAAGATTATGGTCTCCTCTATTTATATAATCACTTAAAGCAATATAGTACTGGCTTGTTATATGGTTAGACTCAGTAAGTTCTTAAGGTTGTAGAGTACCTTTTCCCCTTTTGAGGGCTGATATTCTGCTAAATCTCAACAAGACTAAATCTTATACTGTAATCCACAACCACCTAATTGCAGCATCATCATGTGGTGAAAAACATATGTAATTAAAGCACTAAGCTACTATGGAATGCGGACTATATAGAAAATACAAAGTGTACTGTAATCATATACCTTATAAAACAAATCATGTTATCGCACACAATTAATCCGTATACATTATATAAAACTGACACAGGATTTTTAAGTCAAATAAATATCTTCAAGCCAGTTTAACAAAATCTAATTACATCGAAATTATTGCTATTGTTGCCCTATGATTACAAAATTTAAAAAGACCGGTGTGAAGTAGGCGCTGATTAGAAGAATTTGAATTATATTTTAGACATTGTTACTGTTTAAAGAATGTTGTTGGAGGATGAAATGATTTAATACACTTAATCAGCACATTATTGATCATTTATGAATTCTTTCCTTGCAGGTCCTCCAACAAAACTCTGTGGACCTGCAGTCTATTTTTATATACTTTGTATATGCAATTCAAAACTTTACACAAACTCAATTATACAGAAGTGATTTAAGTTTAAGTCTAAACTGCACTAATTTGTGTTTTTGTCTAATTGCTCTGAACACTGAACTGATTCTAATCAACCTACAGAACAAATAAAGACTTGAATATGTTGCAAAGTCTATAGGCGTGGGCATAGTAAAATTTGTATAATTAACTTGGGCAGCTACACTCTGGCCTAACTGAGCTGCAACCTGGTTCCTAGGCAATTGTGGTTCCAGAAGAGTTAACATTTCAGGAGCCCCACAGTGGAGTGAGGTGCTGGCAGCAAGCATGGCCGTGTCCTTCTTCCTAGGTCTTCCAGGCACCATGCTGTCTTTGAACTCAAAGAGCACCGGGCTTGGCATCAGCCTCTGAACCAGTCACCTTGTCAGCCTGAGAGAAGAGGCTGCCTCTCATCCCTGGGGTTCTATGAGTTAATCCACGTCCTCCAAACTTTTACAGAAAACCCCAGATGAAACTGCTTCTCCTCAGCCATTTTTTTCAGCTCCAAGATAAACGAGCACTGTCACTTCTCTGCACATAGTGTGGTGGCAACAAGGGCAGTGTCTCTCAGAGAAATACTGATATCACAAGCCAACCCCTGAGCATCGCTGCCCCCAAATAACATTTTGTTTTCAATTCATCAGCCTGGATCCTTAATGGACCTGATGTCCAGGTGGCAGGTATTTGTGCACTTATAACTTGGAACATAAAGCTCTTCAGCAGCACTCAGCAATCAAGATTTAGAACCCTTTTTTTTTCATTTTCTTCACAAAAATGCTTCAGCAATTACTATATTATATGTAAGGGACCCAGAAAGACAACAAAGCCATGATTTACCAGTAGAGATAGCATCGCCTGGTATAATTAGATCTCTGCTGCCTTTATTGTGGCTTCAATCATTGCCTAAGGATAAACCAGTTATAGGCCTAACTCTTTTCAAAATGATGCCTTAACTTTGATGACACTTGAAAAAAAAAATCACACCGGATTCAGTGGAAAAATCCCTGAATGCAGATGCATTCTTAAGTACCCCTATCAACAGTTATCAATTACTGTATTTTATCTATGACTGCAGAGCAGTCACAGTCCTGATGATCCCCTCTGCTTACACTGAGTGCTACAGTACAAACAGGAGTAGAGATAGTGGCCATAGGAGGATAGGATCATTTTGTTGATTGGATTTACAATGACAAACATGTTTCTCATTTGATTTTCTCTGGGCTGCTTGCCATCCATTGCTTGATAGACGTGCTCTGTATCTGTGTACGTGCTTCTGTTATTGTTCAGAGATGGTAGAGCTGGCATAAGTGTTCTCTCACACACGCGTAGACACACACTTTTCTCACTCTCTGTTTCATCTGTCCCTCACTTCCCCTCCTGCATCTCACATAACAAGACGAACATTTTCACTTTCTCTCCTTACTCAGAATCCTCTCCATGCCGCCTCCCCCTAATCCTTTCATGGAAGTGACTCACATTACAGCATTCTTCAGTTTAATGCACTTTAATAGCATTAATATCTTCTTTTGCCTCTTCAGCTGCAATAAACACCCCTTACATCTTAAGAAAGCCGCTTAAGAGCAATTGACATGGCTAGTGTACCAAAACAGAAACGTACCTCGGGTGAAAAGCAGAATAACTCATTGTTAAAGGGTAATCTGCTTTTTTTTTATACATTGGCACGGGCTCCGCACAGCGTGGCACATAGTGTACTGTAAACAGACAGTGAGGGAACTTAGACAGCCTGCTCCCTGTAGTCCTTCCTATAGTCCTTCCTACTCACTCTCACAGTGTGGAGGAGGCCTGCAGATACAGGAAGAACAAGAGTCCCTGCCACCTTCTGTGCCACCCATGTTGCTGCTGCAGTGACAGCCAAGGTCAGCTCAGGAATGACAGAGGGCTCCTGCATGGAGATAAGACTCTCACAAACATCTGAACCACAGTGCCGCTCTTCGAAGGAAAGAGAATCCTGCACCTGAATTATTCATACGGGTCTCCCCCACCCTAAATAACAGCCGGCAAGCATTGTTTGACATCCCGAATGAATAATTAAGGACTGACCTTTTGTTCCCATTAGAGGTGATAGGTTGATAGTGCCATACTTTGTGGGTAAGGCTGTGAGATGACGTGAAGGTGCTGTGTGCAAGAACCAGGAATTCTTTGTATGAAAATGAGTCAATAAGCATAGGCAGTGATGCTAAGAAAGCGACATATCACATCTCTGTGGGATGCACTGATAGACAAAGACATAGATGGAATCTCTGTTGATTGTCCCTCTAAAGCATAGCCTGAAGACACTCTTTGCCATTGCCTCGATGTTCTCTTAAGACTTGTACAGTAGTTAGTCCGTGACACATCAGAAGAATTTTCATGATGCCAGTAAGGGCTTGTAGTCAGCACTGTGAATCAGAAATGATGTGTTAACAGAAAATCAATCCTAGCTCAGCTATCCAGGTCCAATTTGGTGGCACTTCAATGACTGATGATTTCCCAATTTTGTATCTTAGAGAGGTCATGAATCATAAACCCTGAGCACCACCAAATCTATAAAGTATATCTAGAGTGTAAAACTTTATGACCATGATAATGATCTGAACTGTAACTGATCTGTTACTTTTTAATGGATATCAGACTGATATTGACACCAATAACTGGATCGGGTATCCATAAAAATAGGCTGATCTGTTAAATTTAATTGTATGTTATTCTATTTTTACAACTTCACACATCATCAGTTAATCGGTAGACCCATACATTTTGCTTGAAGAAGCGCTAACATAGCATGGAAGGAACTAACAGCAAGGTTAGCAGTTTGTAGCCACTTTAATGCTCTCTGAAACCATCTGAATTATGATTTAATGGCAAATAGTGGTTAAGTTGAGAAAGTGTAGGTGAGGGAGCGCTTCACTGGATCCCCCTCTCTTTTTATTATGTTGGATTTGAAACTTTCTTGTCAGCTTGATAAAAATGATCTGCGTCTCATCTGCTCCACTCCTTGTGTGTGAGGAGGTGCACACATGGTGACACAAACACACACAACAGAGGAAGAGAGGAGAGGAACGGGCATGGCAATAAATTATAACAAAACATTGCTCACACTGAGCTAAAGTAGAGTAGCTACTTTTGGCTGCTCCCTTAATTCACAAGGGGTCACTACAGCAGATAGCTCTGCATGTTTGATTTGGCTGATTTTTACACACATCCCAAAGGGATTCATGTCTCCTCCAAGGGATCAAACCAGGGAGCTTTTGCTTGTTAGGCAAATGTGTAAACCACTACACTGTGGAGCCACTCTCACACTAAGCTAAAATAAAGAGTGTAAATAAATTAGGTAATTAAAATTAAAAACAATTTTATTTTTCATAACTTTTTTCTTGGTCTCAATAAGTATTTAAATTCATAATAATTTTCAATTAAATTTATTAAATTTAAGTAAATTTATATATGTATTATTTTTTTTGTTATGTTTTATTTTAAAAAGTTCCCCAACTAAATTAAATTCAGATCTGATGTTGCATTGAACAGAAAACAGTGATGTCCATCTCAGGAGTACAGCTTATCTATTTACCACTGGTATCACACTGGTAATCACTACTGAAAATCTGTACATCTGTGTACATATTTTACATGGACATCTGTATTGGGTTTGAATCCCTAGTTTTCACTGGAATTATATATGATTTATACATTAAGACCAGGGATTAATGCTATCAAAACACTGTGGAACTTAAAGAATGTCACTGGAGATTTTTTTTTCATTGTATAAATATAAATAATATAACCAACAATTAATTCATTATTCATAAATTCCAATTTACAAGTGTTGATTCCCACTGCTAAATCTTTTTCCACTGTGCCATCCATTATTTAAAAATAAAAATAAAAATAAATAAATAAAGCATTTAAAACTCACTAATGAGCCACACTGCTGCACTGGATGGCTTTCCCCTTCATTACTATTACTGGAAGGTGGGAACAGGCTTATGAACCTAATTGTTATGCTGTACTTTGTATTTATTTCATGTCTGGCAATACATTTTCAATAAAAATCTCAGCAAGTGAACATAATGTGCAAATATATTGATTCCATCCCTCTTCAGGCTGTGATATAGACACACAAGGTGTCTGGGCATTGAGAGAGAGAGGCATATTGTTGGTTTTGGTATTTTCATGGGGTTTTTTGTAAACATGAAAAATATAGAATAGTACCAGAATAATAAAAGCTTTAGCAAAGCCCTGTTAGTTGTTTCTTATTTAGAACTTTTTGCACACAATGGTTCCTTTACTGAACTGGACTAAAGGTAGGGCTTCTGGTTCCTTCACAGTGTGAAGAAGAAAACCAGAGCTGCAGTAGGGCTGCAGTGACACACTCAAGGAGAGAGCTACTCAGAGGCAAGCACAGATTCCTAGTTTAAGGAGTGAGCGGGAGACTGGGTGCTGTAGACAGACCATATTTATAGCCAGGGATAGGAATAATTCATTGTGATCAAAGTGCAGATCATGCTCCATTCCATCACAGAGCAGATGTGGCAGAATAAAAAGAGCACGCTTTTTCTCCATCTGCTCTCTAGCGGCTTCCCAAATGGAAACAGTGAGGTAAAGTTATTTCTGTGAAGCCGTCATGTGTTTGTCGTCATGTGCTCTGTGCACATTCTGAGGTGGCTTTTACTTTAGAAGGAGAATGTGATGTGTCCAAGATGCAAAATGCAGTGAAAAAAAAAAAAAAAAACACAAACAAAAAAAAAAAAAAAAAAAAAAAAGCAAAATCATCTTAATCCATCCAGCCAAAGCTTAAACTGAAACCAGAAAGCTTCTGATACCAAAAGCTTGTCTCTTACCTACAGATACTAAATATTCATATGCAGATATCTGTTTACTTTCTAACAGTGTACTGTCTGTATTTTAAAAAGCTTTTTTAGATTGTCCATTTTGAGCTCTCATCCTGATATTCAGTGACACCACTAACTCTGGCCTGATGAGAGATGATTCAGTTTTGTTGTACTTTCAAAAAGTGCTTTCCCTGGGGGTCTTGGGGAAGGTTATGACTAAGTGTTACAAAGAATTTTGGTTAGGACAGGTTTTGGCTAAGGACAAACACTTACCCCTTCAATGAGACCCGCACTTTTCCCAATTCCCCCAAAGAAACCCACATGAATACCTGACCCAATAATATGATGAATGGCTATACCCAACTGCCTATAAAATATGCTGTAGTACATTATGAAACTGATTTTATCTTACCTTGAGCTCTGTTTTACTTTTTCTTGAGCTTCGTCTTACTGGATAGAAGTCAGTAACTTTTCGGTTTTGGGAGTTTTCCCCTCCTGCCCTGTAGTGAATAAAGGCAATGCAACAGTAACAGCTATTACAATCATTCCATTTAGTGCTAGGGTTTCTACCTTGACAGCACTGCAGTAAAAAGAAAACCAAGGTTGTTGTACCTCTCTGCTGACCTCCTCCGTGCATACTGATGATGAAATTTAAACCAAAAATTTCAAATTTGGATTCATCACTCCATAACACCTGTTACCACTGATTTTCAGTCCAGTTCTTGTGTAATTCAGCATACCTCAGCCTTTTCTCCCTGTTTCCCTTCCTTAAGAATGGCTTCTTGACAGCCACCCTTCCACTGAGACCATTTCTGATGAGGCTTCAGTGAACAGTAGATGGATCAACTGAAGGGCCAGAAGCATCTCTCAGGTCCTGTGTCAGGTCTTTGGTGAATTTTTTCCTATTTCTTACGGACATGACTTGGAGATACTGTTCATCTGCTATAAATAGTTTTTAGGCCTGCCACTTCTTCTTTTGTCCTCCACCTCAAGGACATACTGCACACCAAGCTGAGATATGCCAAGCTTTTTGGCTAATAGCTCTTTGAGAATCACCTTGTTGGTGCAAAAATACTATTTTATGCCTGTCAAATTGTGTTATCTTTGGCATTATTTGTAGATTCATCTAAAGAAATGGGAATAAATTGTGTTTCTGCAACAGGCTGCCAGTGACAAAGTGCCTAAAGATACAATGTAAAATTTGTTCTTTGTTAAGTTGTCTGTTATATGTAGACACAACACTGGTTCATCCCTTGAGTTAGGTGCCTTTTTATGCTTGAATGATTCTTAGGTCAGTGTTAAGTGCCTTAACAAAGAAAAAAAACATTGCTCTGAAAATGGTCAGGTACAAGGACTGGACTGAAAATGAGTGAAAAAGCAGCCAATGTCCAAAGAAAAACTTTGAAAGACCTTCAGAAACCCTGGAGAACTATTTCTCAAGACCACTTTAAAAACATTACAAGAACATCTGGCTCATTGGAAGCAAAATATTAAGAAATGAGGGGTGGCTCAAGACCTTTGCACAGTACTGCATTTTGAGTAGCTAAATCACAGCAAGCTGGCTAACCACCAGCCAACAAAGCAAATGTTATTTATAGTTTGTGCCATTAGAGGGTGTCATCTAAAATCAACACCATTTGACATTATATACAAGTTAATATCATCAACAGCCCTCACTGGGGATTTAATTTGGAAAGGTGGCAAATTAGCACAACATTAATAACAATGAATTTAATGAAGTTACGCTGAGTGTTTCACAATGTTTCATGTTTGCCGGCTTGGACAGGACTGAATTAAACAGGAATATTGTGATCCCAGACTTATAAAGAATGAGGGACAGGGCCATAAATTAGGGAAGTCCAATGGGACCTTGAGTTCCCCTACTTCTGGCAGCCTTGGCCTTATGTCAAAACCTCAGCTCAGTCAGCAAAAACTCATTATTGCGCATGTCAGAATATGACTATACTCCACATTGTGTTAATACGGTTATCTAGTATGTATCTCTTGTGAGTTATCATGTTTAGTCATTAATATGCAAATACTGCGTATGGTTCCTGAGTTACTGTGTTCAGTATACAGGCTGCCAGACACCAGCATGGGGACATACTGTCCTGCAATTGCCACGAGGGGACATAAAAATGCATCAGCAATCAGGACATACATTCTTCGGGTGGATTTCTTTCCTATGACCTTGACCCGGGCTCCCTTCCTCTGGTGGCCGTGGAGAGCGCCACCATTGTTGGTGTAGAAAGGAGTACGAACTAAGCCGTTGCTGAGGGGCAGGGAGAGTTCAGGATGGGAACGAAGGCAGGTCTCGGTGCAGTGGAGCTGCGGAGGTGACGGCTGTTCATCTGACCAGCAGGGTGAACACTGGCTGTAGCTGTTCTCCATCTCTGTGAAATCTGCCTTTGGGTCTTTTGTTGTAGTCCTGATTGTATTCGTTGTCTTGCCTAAGAGTGAATGGAGAGAAACATCACTCTGAAGGTTCAGGCAAATCTTGCATTTCTAGCTTCATTCACTGGAAATTCTTGCAGTGAAATAGAAATAGAAACAGTGATCTAGTTGCTGTCCTGTGGAGTGTTCAACCAACTCTCCTCTGCTGGAGATCAAGCTGTAGACCTGGAGCAAACATACTCACCCTCTCCCTGCCTCTGGGAATCATTTTGCAGGAAGAAAACTGGAGAGCACTTTCCTTCCTGCATCAGCCTGATGGTGGTCTTTTCATCATGAACTGGTGATACAGACTTGGTGCAGCTTAAGACGGTGACTGAATGGCTATTGCACACACTTTCCTGTGAAAGCAGAGACAAGTCTTAGCTCATTCTCTAGAATCATCATCCACAAAACATGGAAAGGCAGTCAAATGTTTAAACACTTTACTGCTGAGAGGTAGATGAGGTCAACTTTGTTTATACTGTTATCACTTCTGAATGACATCTTGAGGTAAACGCTGATGCAGATGTATTTTCAGTCCTGTCTGTCTGACAGTCAGTCACTAAGATTGTATAAAACCTACTTGACTGACCTTGAAACTTGGCAGAAAGGTACTAAAGACAAAAGAAGAACCCATGAAAATTTGCTGCTGATCTTTATTAGAATTCCAAAACTGGGGAATTGGCTTTGGTGGAGGAAGAGTTCTCTGAGTGCCCCTCACTTCTATGAGTGGAAGGGATGTGTATATTACTGGAGAAGATTCAAATGTTAGGAACATAAAAATAACCTAATGGAGCACATGACAAAAACGTATCACCAATCAAAACCAAAATGCAAAAGGGTCAGTGAATTCCAGCGTGGTACCGTGATAGGATGCCACCTGTGCAATAAGTCCAGTCGTGAAATTTCCTCACTACTAAATATTCCACAGTCAACTGTTAGTGGTATTATAACAAAGTGGAAACGATCAGTCAGTGGATGCTGAGGCGCATAGTGCGCAGAGGTCACCAACTTTCTACAGAGTCAATAGCTACAGACCTCCAAACTTCATGTGGCCTTCAGATTAGCTCGAGAACAGTGCGTAGAGAGCTTCATGGAATGGGTTTCCATGGCCGAGCAGCTGCATCCAAGCCTTACATCACCAAGCACAATGCAAAGCGTCGGATGCAGTGGTGTAAAGCACGCCGCCACTGGACTCTAGAGCAGTGGAGACGTGTTCTCTGGAGTGACGATTCATGCTTCTTCGTCTGGCAATCCGATGGACAAGTCTGGGTTTGGCGGTTGCCAGGAGAATGGTACTTGTCTGACTGCATTGTGCCAAGTGTAAAGTTTGGTGGAGGGGGGATTATGGTGTGGGGTCGTTTTT
>VUQI01055071.1:5311-19676 GCA_015106735.1 Paratilapia polleni | reverse complement strand
AATATGATACTATGAGGTCTTTAAGATATGATGGGGCCTGATTTTTTAAGATTTTGTATGTGAGGAGAAGGATTTTAAATTCAATTCTGGATTTAACTGGTAGCCAATGAAGAGAAGCTAATATGGGAGAAATATGGTCTCTCTTTCTAGTCCCTGTCAGTACTCTCGCTGCAGCATTCTGGATTAATTGAAGGCTTTTCAGGGAGCTTTTAGAACAACCTGATAATAATGAACTACAATAGTCCAGCCTAGAAGTAATAAATACATGAACTAGTAGACAACTCTGTGAATGTTCAGCCTGCGCCCTGACTTGAACCCTACTTATTGTAGGGTCTTTACCCTAAAATATAAAGCACCTTGAGGTGACTGTTGTTGTGGTTTGGTGTTATATAAATAAAATTGAATTGAATTGAATTGAACATCTCTGTAGAGACCTGAAAATGGCTGTCCACCAACAGTCCCCATCCAACCTGACTAGCAGTATCAGGCTGCAACATAACAAAATTGAAAAAAGTAAAGGGGGTCTGAATACTTTCTGAACCCAATGTACATGATATATTACATCATCATGTTGCCCAGCAACCACATTGCAATGGGCTAAAATGACCCATTTTTAGCATTTAAACATCACCGACCTTTTTTATTTTTATTTTTTCCACTTTTCTCAGTGTGATTGAGTATATCAGTTTGCCAACAGCACAAACAGGCTAAACAATACTGTAGCATGGGAATGTACTAGTGGTCTTAAATTTGTGTCCATGAGCACAAATTAATAGATACAAATTTTTTTCCAACTGCTGTCAGACTTTGCAGCAGCTGTTTTTCATGTCCATGTACAAAAACCTGGCAAATTTCTTTTCCTGAACATGTTTCAGCAGATCCAATTTTGTGACTATTTCACATAACAGCTATGACAGTTCACGAGCAATCAAAGAGATCAAATTCCTAATTAAGTATTCGGTTGCATATAACCCATATGGGAAAAGAAGTTAAAAAAACTGTGATAAATGTTTGTGTTTGATCTATATTCTTTGTATAATGAGACTTCAGTGTCTCATATTAGATTTGATTTTTTATCAAATTTACTATTGGAGGTAATGGGAAATTGTGTATTTTTTTCCATATGGGACAATTTAAATCTTTATACCCATTATTTGTTCCTATAAATCTGTACTGCCATCTTTCTGAACTTGCATAAAAGGTTGGTGTAGTTCCTGGAACATTTCAACCTCCTCGAACAGCTACGCAAAAAAACACCATACTTAGCTATGCTGATCTCACACAGGCCTCAGATGACCTAAATTACCAACAAATATGCACAACTCCACAGCTATCACATTCTTCAACCTGGCCTAAGAGTGTGACACCAGCAGCTGAGCCCCCTCCCTCCCCCGCATATGCACACACCCTTAATCAAGGTTGGAAGATGCATTTGGTGAATTCAGAATTTCAAGCACCTCTCTACTCTACCAGTGTCTCGACTTTGCCTGATTAAAATGATAGAGGGGCTGGAGAATGTTTGATCTCCAAATCAATTTACATTTAAGATTCAATTTTGCACCTGCAAGACTTTGATTTTGGAACTTTACGCCTTCCACCGTCTTGCAAGGACGGAGATTAATCTACACCAGCTGTTGAAGGAAATATTGTTGATTTTTTTCTCCTCTCTTTTACTCACAAATAAATTCAAATAAATTCTCACAGATGAATCAGGCTGTGTGATATGTTAAACTGATTTTTTTTTTTTCCTCGATTAAAAACATGGCTTTAAAACTTTGTTCAGCTGAGGTGAATATTAACATGGTGTGTGATCTAAGACTATCTGCTGCTTACAACTAATATACCCAGGGACACACATAGATGAGAACGTGAAAACTCTCACACTCACATGCACAGAGAACAAAGAAGCAATCCAGGTCCTTTGAAGCATAGAGGGAGTTATTTATTTGGAAAAAAAATCCAAAGGGGTGGAATACAATCGATGCTGAAAGGTGAGAGGAGAGGAACTGTGGGTGCAACAAACAAACAACAGGACCCAACACTAAATCACAGCTTACAGTCTTAATGTACACCTCCAGGGGGACATATCTGTTTTAGAACAACCCCAATGACTTATTGATCCTGGAATTGAATTACCCATGCCCTCTCCCCTTTATACAGGCCCACAATATCAAGACATGTTTGATGTTTGCATGATTTTTAATTAAAACAGTTCTCAAGAGAAACACATCAAGAACTCTATTTCCACTCTTTTTAAAAGAAAAATCAAGCTTCTCTTTATTGCTTCATGATTGCAAAATTATTAATAAATAAAATTATTTCTAGAAAAGCAGATAGAGGATGGTGTTGTTTCCAGTTAGTCCTTCAAGTGAAAGGCTGTCTTGAAGAGTGCAATTATGCTGTCTTTCAGTATATTTTAAATGTTCTCTTTAGTCTTTTTGGAGCTAAATTGTATTTATCCTTTTTTTTTATTCATAAAGCAGTGTTTTCCATCATAGAATAAGAAGCATGCTAAGATTAATGATTAAAAAAATACAGCTTCTTATCTGTATATTTAAGATGGGTTGGTTATGACGTGGACTTGATTTACAGATTTTTATGTCAAGGATGCTTTTGATTGATTTTTCACATTTCCTACCCGCGTGCAGGCATTAGATTATATTGAAAGGTTAAAGCTACTTTGGAGTAAATATTCCTGTCAAGTTGGCTTGACAAGGATTTGATTTGCAGTTTTGCTGGGAGACGTTGGTGAATTTAAAGTATGTTACAGAATATCATAACTAGACTGAAAGGTCTTCAACCATGCTTGCGGCTCTGTGTTCTTTGTGCTGACAGGCTCACAATAACAAAGCTAATAATGATGACGTTAAGCAGCCAATTATCATGCTCATGGCACCATCTTAGCTTAGCATGTTAAGTCAAATATTACTGGACATTGTATAAATAGTAAATAAACCAAGGCTGATGGGAATTTGTTTCATGAATAAAGTAGGATAAATTTAAATCTGCAACTCATCCTGAGGGATATAGCATGATTGCGTGAGAAATTTCCTTTAAAACCAAAACTGTCTGTCTCATTGTGAATTAAAAGTAACCAAGGCAATGACAATATATCATCTGTAAATTACAAATGTCTGTATAAAGTTCTGTGCCAATCTATCTTATTATGAGTTAAAATTATGACATTATTGTGGAAAAAAAAAAATTAAAGTCGGTAAGATTGATTACAAAATTCCACTGAAATCCATCCAGTGGCATTTGAGACATTTTAGTAGGGACCAAGGTGGCAGATTGACAGACAAACCCATATTCCTTTCATTGGAGCCATGTCATTCACATGGCTAAATAAGTAATCATACTCCAAGACAGACATAGACTGTGAACTTCCACACAACTTTATGCTACAATCAGTGGTATGCATACATGAATAAATTCTACATGTGCGTAAAAAGTATGTGCAGCCACAAAACAAAAATGACTGATGAATACAGTAAATACATCCAGGCCATTCTTATCCTAAGCCATCAATTACTGTTGAAATATGCACAAGGTGTCCTTTGGCACTGGTGATTTGATGCATAAATCGCAGCAGTGTTGGAAGGTGAGAGATAACCGTCCTGGTGTAAAGAACAATAATGTCCGGATTAGCAGGTTGGAGGGATGGTTCTAGTTGCAGTTTTGTCAGCCAGGGAACTGCAGTTTGTGCTCCCTTTGGCGGCTTTCAGTTTTGCACTTTATTCATTTTGTTGTCACTTGCCGATTTTCCTTTCCACTCCTTGCTTCTTTAGGTTTAGGCACCAAAACTTCACTTGTTTGGTTTAACCTTTTATTGTGCGAGAAACCATATTTGGTAACTTCAGTGGACATCCAAATTGCTCTCCCTTCCCTTTCTGTTAGGTCATAGAACCACAGCCAATCAGTGAAGATCAGGCTATGTCACAGATAGTGACATCATGGCATCTAAACCTCTAACACTAACCTGAGCCATATGGTGACTTCCTTGGCCTTGATCTGCAACATAAAAATGAAAAATTTTGAAAAGAGTCACAAAACTTAAAAAAAAAACATCTTGCAATATAATAATTTTTAATTTCCAAGTATTTCAATGAGTGCCCTATAAACAGAAGATTGGGGTGTGGGTTAAAATTTGCTGATTCACATCATTGCATTTAAACATTAAAAAATTGTCACTTACCCAGTGTGTTTAATTGTGACACAAAGGGGTCCTTTGTAAACGTGCATATGTAAGCAGTTCAGGGTGAGAGACTCCTCTTGCTACAACCTGCTATGTCACAGCACAGACACAAAAGGAGACCATATGTGTATCTGTGAGATGCCAGCTGCTTTGACAAAACGGCAGTATTTGACTGGGAATGAAACAGGCTGACACATCATGACATGCATGCAGTATGGTGCAAAAATTGAGCATTCAGTTTACTTTCATAGAGTGGACAGTGCCTAAAAATACCGGGCTGCATGCAGACCCTTGTCATCATGGGCAGGAAACAAAATATACATCACATAGATCATTGCAGACATGTGGGCATGAAAGTAACGAGCTGGACATAGAAATATTTCATATACATGAATGTTTTTCATAATTTATGGTACAAAGAAAATGTGGGTTTCTTTATTTTAAAGACTTCTTGAAAGGCACTGAGTTGGCTGATGCTGTGTAAATGTATGGTGGATAACAATGAATAAATGTGTTTATGAATTACAGCAACCAGCACTGCAGCATTACTCATATTTTCTTTAAAAGTCAACCCCGTCACCTAAAGAAAGAGCAGATGACCACCAAGTCCTAATAATCTCCCCAGTTAGCAATTATCTTCACAGACAGATGTTGAACTGGGTAGATGACAGAATGGTTGCGGGTGGCCATAAGGCTGTCTTGATCATGGCTGTACAGAAAGAATAGTGGGTCTTCAAAATCAAACTGGTTTCTCCTGTTTGGAGCTCAAATGCACACAGAAAATATTATGAGTTGGGAGATACAAGTGTGGCATCTTGCTGACACTTTGGGAAACATCAATATTTTTCCTCTCGGCCTCCTGGGAACACAGCAAATGCCTTGCCAACAAGGCTATCAGTGTTTTGTTGAAAAGTTAAGTTGCCTAATGGTAGCACCAGAGAAAAGGATGCACAGTCACCATAATCAATAGGTTTCTTCCATTTGAGACGGGTGAATGTGAGCAACAAATTCCATGCCAGTCTGGCCATTTGCTCCCTAGATATGTCAGTCAATTAAACTTTCATAAGGAGATTACAAATTCAATACTGAGACTGAGGACAATGATGTTATACAGTGTTGTGGTTTTTCTTACCATGAGTAAAGTAATAACTTTTTATGAAGGCCTTGTTTGAATGATGAAATAACTGCATTTATTGGCCACTCACCAATCACTTATGGTTATTTCGGAAGTTTCCTATTTTAGATTAAAACTCTAAAACCTTCTCCAAAGAAAACCAAAGATTTGAACTCTATTATTTCTTTATGGTGTAGCAATACTACATCTATCCCTGGATTAATCACATCTGCCCCAAATTGTCTTAAACTGTCTGCATAGACTGTTGCTGAAAACCCACTGTGTGCTTCCTGTTTGTCATGCTGTATGAAAAGTACTCCAAATGTAGTCATTTGCATATTTAGGCTGAGGGCATTTAGATATCACTTTAAATATGAGGAATAATAAATACTCATTATTAATATTCTCGATTAAAATATATATAGCATGGTATTGGTCCTGTACTATGGGAGAGATATACTCACCAGCCACTTTATTAGGTGGCACCTGTTCAGGTGTTAACACAGATATCCAAACAGCCAATCATATGGCAGAAACTCAATGCATTTAGGCATGCAGACATGCTCAAGATGACCTGCTGAAGTTCAAACTGAGCAGAAAAATGGGGAAGAAAGGTAATTTAAGCGACTTTGAACGTGGCATGGTTGCTGGTGCCAGACGGGCTGCTCTGAGTATTTCAGAAACTTCTGATCTGCTGGGATTTTCCCACACAACCATCTCTAGGGTTTACAGAGAATGGTCTGGAAAAGAGAAAATATCCAGTGAGCAGCAGTTCTCTGAATGAAAATACCTTATTGATGCCAGAGGTCAGAGGAGAATAGCCAAAATGCCTTGAGCTAATAGGAAGGCAACACTAACTCAAATAACCACTCTTTACAGCCAAAGTATGCAGAAGAGCATCTCTGAATGTACAACATGTTGAACCTTGAAGCAGATGGGCTACAGCAGCAGAAGACCACACCAGGTACCACTCCTGTCAGGTAAGAACAGGAAACTGAGGCTGCAATTTACACAGGCTCACCATAACTGGATAGAAGAAGACTGGAAAAAACGTTGCCTGGTCTGATGAGTCCCAATTTCTGCTTCATCATTTGGATGGCAGGGTCAGAATTTGGAGTAAACAACATGAAAGAATGGATCCATCCTCAGTCTCAATCCAATAGAGCACCTCTGGGATGTGGTGGAACCAGAGATTCGCATCACAGATCTGCGGCTGACAAATCTGCAGCAACTGTGTGATGCTATCATGTCAATATGGACCAAAATCTCAGAGGAATGTTTTCAGCACCTCGTTGAATCTGTGCCATGAAGAATTAAGGCAAAAGGGGGTCCAACCCAGTATTAGCAAGGTAATAATAAAGTGTCCAGCGAGTGTATAGCACTAGCTATATCTTATTAAGTGACTACGACCAATTGCTTTGGCTCAGCATTACCATAAAGCCCTGTTGTTACACGCTACATGCATTTGCAACTGGTATGCAACTAATAACACACTGCTCACTGTGTAACGTCTTCCCATTCAATTTCAAAATTATTGTTACTATCAAAATACAATAAAAATTCTTATCTGCAGTCCAGTCGTCAAACTGTGACAAAATGATCAATGAATTTCAGTTGCCAGAAGCATATTCTTTAGTATGCTATTTTGATGCTCCACAAAGCAAATTGCCTCCTATTTTTGGTCAGTAATTTCCAAATTGATGCCCTGCATACCTGAAAGCCAAGCAGGAGAAGTGGCAATCAAAAGATCAGCCTGCAGGGTATTATTATTTAGAAAATTATTTTTAAGCCATGTTTGCCTGTTTGTTAGACAAACAAGACATACAAAGCGAAGAAAGGCAGGGAGGATAGGGGAAGACGGTATGAGCATAAAGAATGTAGTGCAGCAGTGGTCATGAGTCAGACCCAAACTTAAAAAGCATCCTGGGACCCCTTAAGTGTATTAGGGTTTCCCATAAGCGTTCCATAAGTGTTTTTACAGAAATAGTCACCAGTGGCAGATTAGGACAATAAATACTATGTGACATTTTGGAAATGTAGAACATGTAGAAAAAGAGCAAATGAACATCACTTAAACCAAGAGTTATACATTTTGAACAATGATATCATGAGCAATGACAGACACATTCTTTCAGTTTCACTTTAAGCCCATCATTACTGTAAGCTCTAGGGTTGGGGAGTTGATACAGTATGCTGTGCCATACTATAATGTACTATGCTACTACATATATGCTATCATCAGTGTTAAATCAAAACTGATTTAACACTGATAATAGCATATTGACCTCAGTGTGATGCTGAATGCACCAGCTGTGTCTATATGTGAAATGGTTCATCAAGAATATATTGGGCACATTTCACTGCAATGTGCCACTGAAAAAAAAAATCTTTAGTAAATGAAATAGTTAATTTAATTTAAGTTACAGCAATAAAAATGCTAGAAACCCAGATAAGTGTGCCTTCATTCATATCCTGGTACATTAGAAACTTTCTCTCAAGGCTCAATTTTTGGCTTTTTTGCTGCAAGTTAGAAGAGGAGATACTTCTTAAAGTTAAAGTTAAGCCAGTTAGCTTAGCTCAAAGCAGAGGGAAGCTCTGTCTGTCCCAAGGTAATTACAAAAAAAAACAAAAAATCTGCCAAGCATTACCACAGAAGATCCTGTCCATGAGATAGTCCTGTAAAGCCCAATCTGTTCTTCATGAACAGATTAAATAAGCTAATAAGATGGAAGGTTATTTATTTATTAGCTGGAGTCAGTTAGCCAGTATTAGCTTAAATACTGCACAGAAGTGGAGGGAGGGACTTTTACCAGAGTAAAATGTTATTGTTCCCTCCATTTAAAAACTGAAACATAAAAGCACATTTGGTGGCTTTACAGAACATTGCAAACTGGCTCTTGAGGCCACTGTGAGGCAAACGGCAAAGGTGCTACAGCTGTGTGATTCTGCTTTGATTTAACCATGCTTATAAAGTCTGCTGTAGTTTTGGTTTGGTAACAGCTGTTGACTCGTAATTCCTTAGGGCTCACTCACAGAGGCCTAGAGACCCCTTGGCAACCTCTGGTCACTAGGGAACAATGTGTATTCCCTGCCTGGTTGGTGAGTGATTGCTGGTGGTTGCTAGGTGAAATCGATCCCAAAGAGGGTGCTGTACCAAAAACCTCCTTGTGATTGCTTTGGTCACTAGCGGGTTGCTGCGGTCGCCTGTAGTTTACATGGAAGACACAGACTTGTCTGCAAGTACTCGCTAACTAACCATCGAGCGGTAGTGAAACTTGAAAAAGTGGGACACAAACTGAAAATGGAGAACACTCACCTTCAAAGTAAAGGTTTTGCCTTTCAAAACCAACCAACACATTTCAAAAGGTACATCTTTTATTTTGAAGGCAAACAATCTCTGTTTTTAGTTTGCGTCATACTTTTCACAGTTTCACTACCATTTAGTGAGTAGTTGGAGAGTCGGTGTCTACCATACAAACTATGGGCGACCTGCTGGTGACCGAAGCAATTGTGAGGAGGTTTCCAGTGCAGCACCGTATACTTCTTTGCGACCAGTTTCACCTAGCAGTTGCCAGTAACCTCCACCAACCACTCGCCATTTTATCAGGAATACACATTTTTCCCTAATCGCTGTGTACTTGCAGGTCACTGATGGCTCTTTAAGTTTGCGTGCCTGGGGCTTTAGCAATCGATTTCACAGCGACTGCTGGCAACCACTCGCAACCAGTCAGGGAATACTCATCTCTAGTGACTGGTGGTTGCCAGTCAGTCGCCAACTGGTCTCTAGGCCTGTGTGACTGGGGCCTTAACCAACCAATTAGCATAGATTAGCAGAATGCTAGACTTTTTTGTGCAAAATTAGCTTCCTTTTGACATAAACAAAGGACATTAGTATTCTTTCGTTTCAGCTCTGATGTTTAATGGAAACTAAACACAAAGTTTAGGGCCTTTCACATGCAACACGACAGCTGCGGTCTGAAACCCATACTTTTCTATGGCTTGTGCCACACAAGAACGGTTTCCTGCTGTGTCAAGCAAAGTGCAGCGTGGCACAAGCACGCTGGCACACATCCCGCAGTGTGATATACATTTGTGTGACCAATAGAAACAAGGAATAACAGGGAGCAGGCACATATATGTAAAGACCATGACCGGCCACAAAAAATGATATAGTACAAGCAGAGCACAGCGGCCAGCGCAACATCAATTTTGGGTCATTCGCTCAACCTAGCGCCCCTTTAGATAGAAAGCACATGCTGTTTTCTATGTGAAAAGACCATTAGTAAAATAAAGTTGTGGGGGGTTTTTTGTCTATAAACATCATATCTTATTCGGCCAATTTAAGAACAATGATATTAATAGGGAGTGAACAGACTTTTCTATCACTACCTATGTCAAATCACTGGAACATACATTTAAAGAGCCCATTAAGTAACTACACTTAAAGACTGAATGTATAATTAAATAAATGCTATTTCTTCCTTGTATTTTACAGTAATGCAGCTTTACAAACTTATGTATAGTAAGACCATTAGCAGCTTTAACTCTGCAAAAGATAACTTTAAAGGTTAGCAACTTACTCAATTCTTGATTGGCTTCATACTTTATTCAACCTCATATCAACAAAGTATACCATGTGACCCAGGGTTGAGTTGACTCATCATCAACCCAAAGCCATGTTTTCCTTCCTTTCTGCTGATGGGAGCAAAAAATAGATTTCAGTTGGGAGGGAGAAAGACTGTCAAGGATGAGAGGGAGTGTCAGTCTGCCAAGATCAATAGGTGAATCAAAACCACTGCTGATGTTTCACTCTTCAGTATCTCACTTTTATGTATTCACCTTCCTTTTTCTCTATCAAGTCTTTCTTCATCTGATGCTGCCAGAAAGCCAAAAATGCTGACAAACAGTTGTCTGGGTGCTTCCAGCATCTTTATTTGCACTCGATCCAAGAAGAAGGGGAAAAAAAAAAAAGCAACCTCCAACAGCCCTACACCCCCTCTTAAACACTTTGTCTCTCCCACACTCTTGCAAAGCTCTGCTCCATAGGTGATCAAACCTTAAGCGCTTCTGACCCTGAGCTGAGGAACACCCTGGTCCGAAAACCTCTGTACAGCCAGTTCTCTTATTATTACTGAGTCTCATCTTCAAACTTTCTGTTTACAACTAGCCTTCGCTTTGTCCACCCACACTGTGAGCTTACTGCATTGATCAGAGTTTGCTGCTGTTGTGTTTCTTTAATGCATTTTAACAAATTAACTTTTTGCTTGTATAACATATTTTTATTCGTATTATTAAAGGTTCCCGCTTTTGTCTTGTAAAAATACAAATTAAGAAACAAACAGGGTCTGAATTAACTACTGTGCGATTCACATATGTTAACAATGCAGGGCACGGAGAACTGACTGTCATTTAGTAAAAGAAAACCTACACCTACTGTGGAACAGACTAGAATGGCATAAATATAGACTATTGTTTCCAGGCCTTCGTTGTCACTGCAGTTTGAAAGAATTAATACAAACCCAAAGGGTGTGTGGGAGACATTCACAATGCTTGATCTGATTTTCTTCAGGGAAGCAACCATCCTAAGCTACAAGCCAGAGCCTCCCCCACCGGACTATTCACACTAATTTTGATGTTTTGACAAATGTGCAGTGAGTCTGCTTTACAAATTGAAATTGAATTTGTATAGAGACAAGTGGAACAGGGATGTAGGCCCAGGACAAATAACTTAACTCCATCAGTTGCTCTTGGCAAAACTGAATTCATTTGAATCTATTAAGAAGAGAGGACAAAAAGAGATGCAAGTGGACCACATTCATGCTTTCAGTCCCATACAGTCTCTTAACAACGAAGAGTGAAGCCATCTTATTGGTCTTAAACATAACCAGAGGAAGAGTTTCACAGTAATGTTAGTAAGACTTTGCATACGCAACAACTGCATAAGTAAAAAATATATCATCAAGATATATCATCATGAATTATGGATTCATGTGACACAATGACAAGGTGCAAGCCAGGCTATATATTTAAAGGCTAGATTTATTTTGGCCGTAACGGGATATAGGCAATCATAGGTACATAGCAATCCCATCAGACATTTCCATACTGCACCATAAAGCATTCTAAATGTAGTATGACCTGGGGCAGATGGATCCCAGAATGGCTCAAACTTTTGAATCGCACTTCCCAGCCACAGCACACACCTGCAGATCATTTCTGTATCTTGAAAATTTCTCAGAAGGGAATAAGCATACCTTTTTTTAAGTCATCCTGCAGAGTTTATAAGTCATTCCCTGCCTCGGAATTTTAGGATAAACTTCTAAAGATGCAATAAAATATCAGTAAAATAAATTGCTAAAGTTTTTATACCATAGACCTCTACATCAACCCTCAAAATGTGGACACACATTTTATAGCCTCTTTAAAAAAAAAAATCTTTAAAAAGAAATATGCCTTTCACACATTGCCCCATACCATTCTATTAAATATTGAGCATTTGAATGAATTATTCTGAATCTCATCATATGAAAAGCCCCAGGTAAAACAGTTGTGGTAGGCTTGCTGCCTGCAAGATCTTACTGTATGTTTATCTTACTGAGGCTGTAAGGCGTATGTTGACTTAGGTGAAAAATAAGAATAAAATGGACAAAAGGGGGAAAGAGGTCTTAGTTTGATATTGTGCTCATGAATTGTAGTGATATATACAGTCATGGTAAAAAGAAAGTACGCCCTTTTTCATATGTTCATGCACATAATGTAGTGATAGAATGATGCTACTAATTAGCAAAGACAAGTCAGCCAAGGCCAAAGTTAGTGTACCATGGGCACTGGGGCTACAACTTAATGAAAAAATAATGAAAGAACTTTGAACATGATTATGTTAATAGATCAATTAGACTTTTGCTAATAACATGAAAACATCCCAATGAGGAGTGTCACTATATAACAAAGCTAATGTGAGCATCTCTTTCACTTTGGAGATGCTCATGGATAGATTCTGCAGTTCTACAAAAGCTGCAGGTATGTTTATAAAAAAAAAAAGACCCCTGCAATCAAATTGAAGCAACAAATGTTTTGTTACTGGGCCAACTGGTGAGTCTTGTTAAACTGAGCTGTAACAGACTCTGTCTTCATTGCAGTAAAGTTGTGTTTTTAAAGACATTTCAGTTTGTAGAAGATGGGAAATTTTAGATTAAAGTGATCACCTCCGGCAAACTAAACCAAAAGAACATTCAAGCACTTTCTTTAACAGAAGAGCAAGCAGCTCAACAATGCAATTACTGTGACATTACTACTGAAAGGATATCATTTATTTTTATTTTTTGAGAAGTAATTCAGCATATTGGAACTATTCTGCCCATATTCTAAATTGCATGGGCATTTAATACTAGAAAACTTTATGATCAAAGAGATGTAACTTTTTTACAGTAATAATACTGTCAGCGTTCCCATGACTCATAAGAGCTTTAGGATCCTCACACAGTAAGGAGTCATTTACAGTATACTTTAGCAAGCATTACCCCCAAACGACTTACAGAACGTCATTAAACTGTCCTTATGGTTGTATATGAACTCATTGTTTTTCTGGCTGGACCGGCACATTATTTGTTTTCTTCTCATTTCCTTTTCATGCCGATTAAATTTGCATTTCGGAGAGAGCAAACCATATTATCTCTTAGATTTGCTCCAATACTGAATCCTTTCTCTCTTCCTAAAAAAAAAAAAAAAAGAAGAAGAAGAAATAAAATGCATTGTTTGCCTTTAGGATTAATGTGTTTGCACCATGATGTAAGTATATAGTAAATATTTGTAAACTGTTTTGTCCATACTACACAATTAGAAGTGTGGACAAATTCTACTATTGAAGTGGTGCTAAACCCAAACATATGGTTAAAAGAGAAAGAAAAATGAATAAATGTGGTAAGTGAAGGTGTAGAAAATATGGAATTAGTGAAACAGATTTACAGGCAATGATAGGTGAACTTTAAATTTAACACAGAGGCACCTTCTCGCACAGATGGTTTATCATGAAGCAGTAGCATCATAATCCAATGAATGGATTAAAGTGATTAAGTTCCAATTGTGGAGCTAAAAACAGACTGCACAGGATTCCTCTTGACAAAAGTGTGTGTTCCTGTGAGGCAGAGCAAAATCCGTGCCCCAGTTTTGGATTCTTATCAAATTTAGACAAACCTTGTCACATCAAGCTTCACTTATCTCTATGAGAGCCCCCACTCCTCTGTGTCCTGATGAGACCCCGGTGGATTTCATCTTTTGACCTTGTCACCAGTTCACACATGACCTGCATTGGCCTGAACCCCTGTCAACATAAGCTTTATCGCTTCCAATCACTAAAGTTTTTTGACAGACAGATGGGCCTCCAGGAGCCATGGTTAAGATGAATCTGCCACAATTTGATCGTGGATCATGGTTGATCTGGGATAAAACACTGCAATCTTGCCCCTGTCATGAAAAGTGACGGATCCCTTTATTCGGGGGGCAGTAGGACTACCAAAATTCCTTGCTGTGGCAACAACTTTGCCTCTATCTTTGGGACACAGGGGTCCATTTGTGCTACGAGCTGTCGGTTTGATGGTGCCCTGGGCACTCTGTGGGTTTGGAGATCCACACAGAGTTGTCACTCTGTCAGAAAAATGTACCGCAGAGTCTTCATGAATGGTGCCTTGTGCGATACTGCCATGTTTTTCATCAGATGTGGTTCACCTCACACAGTTTATGAAGTATGTTTAGTGGAAAGCACGGACTGTAGCTAAGGTCAAAGGTCATGATGAAAGTCATCGCAGCTTATCTTGATCTGTGAGCACTCGATCTGACTTCGAACTACTGACTTCAACATCAGCTCAGCATTTCTTCATTCCTGCTTACTGAATATGACATCCTTAGAAATTAAGATGTTTTTTAGTAAGTTAACTAATGCTGCAGAATGAAAAAGACTAAAGATCCTGAATAGATGGATAGCGAAAGAAAGAAAAATATTCAGAAATATGGAGTAAAAAAAAAAAAAACGCATTAAAAAAAATACCATATAGGAAAAT
>VUQI01055069.1:6931-23714 GCA_015106735.1 Paratilapia polleni | reverse complement strand
GCTCGTGACCCCTTAGTTCCAGTGAAAGGAACTCTTAATGCTTCAGCATACCAAGACATTTTGGACAGTTTCATGCTCCCAACTTTGTGGGAACAGTTTGGGGATGACCCCTTCCTGTTCCAACATGACTGCGCACCAGTGCACAAAGCAAGGTCCATAAAGACATGGACGAGCGAGTTTGGTGTGGAAGAACTTGACTGGCCTGCACAGAGTCCTGACCTCAACCTGATAGAACACCTTTGGGATGAATTAGAGCGGAGACTGCGAGCCAGGCCTTCTCGTCCAACATCAGTGTCTGACCTCACAAATGTGCTTCTGGAAGAATGGTCAAAAATTCCCATAAACACTCCTAAACCTTGTGGAAAGCCTTCCCAGAAGAGTTGAAGCTGTTATAGCTGCAAAGGGTGGGCCGACATCATATTAAACCCTATGGATTAAGAATGGGATGTCACTCAAGTTCATATGCGTGTGAAGGCAGACGAGCGCTACAGGCTGTTTGTTCTCATTTTCACACAATTTCATTGGTACGTAGGGATCTGCATGGCCCGGGAGCTGCTGCCAGTCCTCACTGAGGCCTTCCCCAAACCGCAGCCTCAGATCCATGCTTATTCCATTTGCCATTCTCTTACAAGAAATGTGGTCAAATCTAATTGAGGATGTGGTCTCTGCTAGTGAAGTCTCAGTGTTATTTTGATATCTGGGATGATCTTTTATTTAAAAGGTTTTTGCTGGCTGGGTTCTTTTTATATTGATCTCAGCCTTCTCAAAATAAAGCTCAAAGTTTAAAGAACCATCCATTATTTTACTGCAAGGTGAAATTGAATCGGAAGAACAAAACTCGCCTTATAGTCTGAATACATCTGGACTGTAAGTGGAGTTAATGTTCGCTAGTTTTCCTCTGGCCTGTAAGAAGTCTCCCAAACAGTTGTTGTGAATAGAGAATAAGCAGTGTAATCTGGCTTTAACAGCACTGACCACCTCTTCCTCTCTTCTTCTTTGCTTTGATGTCTGCCATCTGCAGGTTAAAGCTAGATTTAAAGCTCCTGAACACAGGACGTGTTTGTCATATTTTGGGTCTGCCTCAGAGACACTCTCTGACAGACTTGGTCTGCAGCCTGAAAGCAAAACAACAGTGTTGGTCTGACACTCAGATCCCACATTCCTGGATAGTTTTTTAAAAATCGTCTTCCTCTTCCACTCCCACTGCTACCAGTGGCCCGTTTCCATTACAGGAAGTTTCTATGAACTCTGGAATTTTACATTTGTTTTTATGACAAAATACACTGATCAGCCACAACATTAAAACCACTGATGACTTAGGTGAACAACACTGATTACTATCTCTTGTATGAATGAAATGAAAACTCATTACTATCACACCTCTTAAGTGTGGCATTTTTAAGACAGTTCTTGAGGGTGATGTCCTGGAAGCAGAGTAAAAAGAGCAGCGTGACTTTGATAAGAGGTAGACTTTGATGGCTAGACAACCTCTCCAAACAACCAGTCCTGCGGGATATTCCCTGTATGCATTGGTTAGTACCCACTGAAAGCTGTCCCAGAAAGGACAACCAGGTCTTATAATCAGTGCTAAGTTAACAGACTACTGAAATCCTAGAATTTCACTCACCAAAACTAAAGCCCCAGACTCATTTGACGGTCTGTTAGCACAATTAACCGCACAACAAGTATTATTATATTATTTACCAGATAACTGCATTAAAAATGCTCCAAAAGGCTCCAACAGCACAAACACGGTCCAGAGGTCCAGTTCAGGGACTCTAGTTAAAGGAGCTGAAGCCTAGCAGACAGCTAGCTGCATCTGCATCGCCATCCACCTGTCAGTCACAGCAGCAGTGTCTTCCCAGCATCCTACTGAATGAGTTATAAATAAAATGATCAGACCCCATACAGTTGTTATAAAGGGGGAAATTATCCACAGAGGCCTAAAATGTTTTTTGTAACAGCCCGTAATCATGTTTATGTCTGCTGCATGTCATGTGGACATTAGAGGAGCTGCAGGGTTTTTTCTGATATTTCCTTGACTTCATTTTTCAGCCCTGAAGGTCATTTGGTTCAAGCTGAATGTGACAGCACTGAATTAATTCTAAACTTTATGTGGTGTGAATTATCCTCTTCTAAAGTTGAAATGTCTAATAGTCGTTAAAAAAATACACCTAAAATTCAATGAGTCAGATTGTGACTAATGTCATTTCCTGTGTGATGTCATACCCAGGATGAAACACGTGGTGTAGTTTGGCTCTAACGGCTCCAGCAGACACTTCTTGCTGATCACAGTGATGTTTCCTCGCTGGAGGATGTTGAATGAGGCCACCAGGTCTCTGTAGATGTCTGAGGCATAACCTGATCCGTTCACCTGGACCGCCACCGTGACCGGAGCTACCAGGGCAGGCCATCATATCAGTTACCACTCGTACTGACAACACAGGGCTATTCCACGTCTGTTTTGGCTCACCTCTGGCCACGATGTCAGCCGTCACCTGGTGGTGCACCTGATCCAAAATCCAGAACACCAGGAAGTCCAGTGCTACCAGCAGGCTGCCTATGACCAGGTGTCTGAAGACCGAAACCAAGCCCACCATCACCGTCCGCCGCTCTCTGTCTGTCAGTCGAAATGACCCTGCAGGAGAGACGGTTCGATTCACTTCAATTAACTTTAGATCACTTCATTACTTTAATAGTTACATTACCAATAACTGGTCCATAAACTGTGACATCAACCAGCACCAGCGAATCAGGCACAAGCTTTACATCTGTCACACATACTAATGCTGTCAGTCACCAGCTGAAAGTAACTACGCACACACACAAACAAACACACACACAGATATACTGACATGGCGTGATGTAGGTCTTAGCCTCTCTGCCTGTGATTGGAAAGATAGAGGCTCCGCCCACTGAGGTCACCCTCTGGTCGAGCTCATTAAACTGAGAGGTGATGTAAACGTTATCGAATTTTATGTCGTGGAGATACCTGTGTCTGTACTGCACTGCCCTGCAGACACACAAACACATCAACAATCATCAGCAACAACAGTGCACATGAAGGAAACTGAAGTGTGTGGATAAACAACAATGAAGAATTCAAATTAAATGCCACACAAAGAGCTGAATATAATACAATAAAGTGGTTCCATGAAGTTTCCATGAAATTGCTCAATAAAGCAAAATTAAACTAAATAAAAATGGCTTGTTAAATGTAATAAGCACAGCAGTGTCAGATGACATTAAGTGACTCGGTATGACACTGTGTAAAGTGCAGTGGAGAGTGCAGGGCTGAAATAAAACTACTGAGATGAGATTACAGATGATTCTCTGCTGGGCAGATGTGTTGTGCTGTAAAGAGTTACTGCATGAGGTTTCCTGAAAGAGTTCCTGAATCCATCCTTGTGTAGCTGAAGTAAACTGAAGCATGTGGTCTGCATTTAGCTTAAGTGACCTAAAGCATGCAGATTGTGTGCAGATGTAGTAAACTAAAATGTGTAAATGAAATAAACTGAATCATGCAGCTGAAGCAAACTGAAGCCTGTGGATCAAGGAAGCCGAAGGGTGCATATAAAATCAAATAGAGTTTATACATGAATAAAAATAGAACATGTAAGTGACACAAAGTGAAGCTTAAAGCTGAGGAAAACTCAAGTATGTGAAGTTTTGACTGCATTATGTGAACTGAGGCGTATGGACTATGTGTCATAGCTAAAGTGTAGAGCTGACAAACTGAAGTGTGTAGCTGTAAATTGAAGTGTGTGAATTACATCTAGATTAAGTGAACTAAGTGTGTGGATTGTGTCCAGATTAAACTAACGTGTGTAGATGAAGTAAAACTGAAGCATGAGTCCTGACCTCAGGAAGGAGAAGGCGAGCAGGATGAGGCCGCTGTACGCCAGCGGCCCGCTCAGTCTCTGAAACACTTGCAGGTCTGATGAAATCTCTGCCATGATGTCCTGAGACATCTGGTGCAGAGAGTGGCTGCTGTTGGCGTCCAGGTGAAAGTTAACCGAGGCGGAGATGTTGAACTCAAACTCACGCTTCATCTTCTCAAACGCTGCGATGACGGCTGAAAGACAATGGAGTCAGACTCTCAGTGAAGGCTGTCGGTAAATGTTAAAAAATGACGAGGAAATGAACTCACGAGCTGCGAGACGTTTCCTCAGGTGGTTGGCGATGTAGGAGGGGATGATGCAGAAGAGCTCGCCAGCTGAAAGAGACAAACAATGAAAGAATTAAAGAGACTTAATGATGAATATTGGAGCAAATTCTGAGATTTTAATCAAATATGGAGTTTTTTATCTTTGAATTTTAAGCCACTCTGATATTTCTTTAGAATAAATATCTTAAAAGTGCACTTTTTAATGGAAAATCCTCAAATGAATTATAATAAATATGAAAACTGTCTAACATTCTCCTGGATCTGGAAGCGTAGAACTGTACAAAATCAGTTTCCCAGAGTCCAAGCTGGACTCTTGGACTCTCCAAACATCTTGTCCAACAAATACTGATGGATTCTTTTTCAGGTTTTAATGTTTAACTCTCAGAGATTACAGCTTTACCTTCTGTAATGTTGATAGGGTCTCAGGGTTAAAACCAACACAAGGAATGAGATAAGTGAACGCACCGCGGGCAAGGTTGCAGAGTGGCAGGAAGCCATCGATGATGTCACACAGGAAGTTGAAGTCCCCCAGCAGCTCGGAGCAGTCACTTCGAGCTTCCTTGAACAGCGCCTGGCACTTCTTGTACGGAGTGCCCAGCTTTTCATTACAGATGTCTCCGATATCGACCAGGAAGTAGAGGACGTTCCTCAGCGTGGAAGCTGCAGGGTCAGAGGTCAGAGGTGTAGTGGTGAGTATCTGCAGGTCTACGGCGAACACGGTAGATCTGCCAAACCGAGTGTACTATAATTTCACACCGGTCACATTCTGGGCAGATCAGCTGATCTTAATACCAGCCCACATCAGCTGATGGGTCAGCTGTACCTTTCTACACATACTATCTCCTAACAGGCACACTGTTTAAGCTGCTTTAGCCTGTCCATAGTGCTTCACATCTGCAACCCACCTCCAGCCCAGCTCCTCCTTTTCATGCTGACTTTACCAAACACAGAAATTTTATTTCATATCTGATGTCACTGACGCCTGCTCTCTTCTGTGCAGGGGTCTTGCTGCTGCTGGTATCTGTGCACCAGTTTCCAAGGTATGCATGTGGAAGGACGAGTAGGTCCCAGACCAAAGCCAAGCTGCCAAATGTTAATTACTACGGATGAAAACATCAGTCTTCTTTTTACTCTAAGTGGTACTGACCAACACCTTGAGGAAAAGTGTAACCTTCACAATAAATTGAGGAACAATATCTTCTCTTCTGTCTTTCTAGAACCTTTGAGTTTCATTTAGGACAAAAAATGGACAAGTGTAATTAAGCAACTGTGGTTTCATCACTTTTACTTATAGAGCGCAATATTACTATTCCAGATTTACCTGGACGTAGATTCAGAGCAGAAAAACAGCAAACTGGAACGAGCAACTAGAACAGGAGCCATCATTAAAGTGTGATAACAACAGAAGTAGTGTGAATACAGTCATCTCCTTACATACTGTTCATACTACCTGCATTCACAGTATGGTCCAGGTCTGTCCTCACTGCTATATCATAAAACATCCTCATAACTGACATCTGTAATTATCAATATTAACTCAACATTAATGAACACTTGGAAAACATTGCTTACTGCAGTCTGTGCATTCAAAGCAGGGATAGGAAACCTTGCATGTCTGGGACTTGCACATGTGTTTGCCACACTCATTGAAATAGCAGCTCAGGTGCCTTTATAATCTTATGAGCTCTGTTCCTTATGTGCACCACACACTCCTATGCTGTCTTACTATTACAGTCTTTGGAGATTCTCCTTGTGATCCTTCAAAGACCAGCAGGTGCCTCTCTCTGTGGGAACCTGGTAAATGTGGTGGGAACACAAACGGTTCTCGTGACAGAGTAAGATCCCCCTTGAACTGTGCCACCACTGTCCCATAAAAAATACACAAAGACATGACAAGTACAGTTTCACAGTTTCAAGATTCCCTAATCCACCATCTTCCTTGATTTGACCCAAACTGGTGGGTCTAAAATCCATGTGAACAGATACAGATCAGATTTGTAGCACCTGTACAACAGTATAAAAGTATAAAATACTTGAAATTTTGTGTATTTTTGGGTCACTTTAGGACAAGTCATCAAATTTCAGGCTAAAATGATGACATTTTATTTTTACTGCTTTCAAATGTAAAAAAGGGTGAAGTTTGACCTGTAGGAGTCAAAAAAGCCTAAAGCTGACTTACCAACATGGCGGACGCTGTCTGTCATAGCACTGATGAAGTTTTGGACTCTTCCTACGACAGCATAAGCGTTACTGCTGATCTCTCTGATTTGGTCCAATGCGGCTGCAAAGCAACAACAACAGAAACGGCACACACTAATGCTCACAGCACATGATATTCATTTATGGAGCTGAAGAAATTTTATTTCTATAAAATTGTATCAAAATGGCAGCAACTGAAATAAAATTTTGCAGAAGGCTTAAAACTTGAATTAATTTCAATATAAAGTATTAGCAGTGTATTTTTCAGCAGTAGTAGTTGCAGTAGTAGCAGTAATATTTGAGTTTCAGTGAATGTAATAGGGAGATGGGCATGTCTTACAGATGAGGGGTGTGGCTGCTTTCTGCATCAGTTCCTGTGTTTGATTGGCTGCCAGCTCAGCTCCACACATCAGGCTGGAGGCAGCTCGCTCAGTGTTTTCTAACGTGTTGCTGAGCGGACCGGACAGCAGCAGCGACACAAACATGAGGAGAATGAATTTCCTGCCATGCGCTGAAATATGGGAGAAGAGGGACTGTGACAGCATGATCAGGGACCTGAGCTCTAATTGAGAAGCTCTGATTATTTGAGAACTCCAACTCCACCTCTAATTGGAAACACCAATTCTATCAGGAGCTCCATCTTTATCTGGGACCTTTGACTCTGTTTGGTAACTCTAACTATTACTAAAAACTCAGCCTCTATTTGAAAGCTCGGGATTTATTACTCTTTTGGTTCTTACTCCACCTCTAATTCAGAGCTCTGACTCTATTTAGGTCCAACAACTCCACTGCAGAGCTCCACCTGTGTTTAGGAGCTCTCTATCTGGAAGCTCACTTTCAGTGAGAGCTTTTTGTAGTGGTTTGATTCTGTTTGGGTTCTCTAACTGTAAGCTCCAGCTCTGTTTGGAAGCACTGACTCTATTTGGGAGCTCTAACTCTAATTGTAAGCTCCACCTCTTGGAGCCCTGACTCTGTTTGGGAGTGCTAACTGGCTTAGGAGCTCTAACTCACACTGAGAGTTCTAACTAGGTACTCCAACTCTGTTTGGGAGTTCAAATTCACTTTGTGAGCTATGACTCTATTTGGAAGCTCTGACTCTGTTTGGGAGAAATAATTCTTTTTGGGAGCTCAGACCGAGAGCTCTAACTTGTTTTAGGAACTCTAACTTTCTTTAAGAGATTTGACTCTGCTTTGAAGCTTGGGATATCTTACTCAATTGGTAGCTCTACCTCTGGGATTTTTCACTCAGTTTGGGACCATCAACTGAATTTTGGAGCTCCGTCTAAGTTTGAGAGCTCTGTATTTGAAGGCTCCACTTGTGGTTAGAGTTATAACTTTATTTGGGGACTCTGGCTCTTTATGAGAGCTCTGACTTAAACTAGAAGCTCTGCCTGTGTTTTTAAGCTCCACTTCTTTCTGGGAGTTCTGACTCTGTTTGGGAGTTGTAACTCCCTTTCAGAACTCCAGCTGTTTTTGGAAGATCGTCCTCTGTTTGCATGCTCTGGCTCTAATGGGAAGTTACACCTCTGGTTGAGCTCTAATTATGTTTGGAAGTACCACATCTGTTTGGGAACTGATTCTGTTTGAGTACTAACTGTATTTGTGCTGACAGGTTAACTACCATTCTTCTGTCTTTCGATTAAGCATTTAGCTATAAAGTCAGAGCAAGAATAAAAAGCTGAAATTTCTTTCTTCTTTTAATTAATTTTATTCCTTCTCTTATTATCCTTATTGTAGAGAATTTATTAGTTTCTTTATTAGTAGTAGTAATAATGATTAATTATTAAAGTTCCCTCAATACTGGCAGAGACGATATTATTGTTTTTGGCTTTTTTTGTTCTACAGCATATAAATGTGGTTGTTGGACTACTTGTACCTGTTCTAGTAAAAAAAATAATAAAATAAAATAAAATAGCACAAGATAAAGTTCATTAACAAAAAGAAGATCAATCTAAAAACTTACAGGTACTCATGAAGATCACTGACCTGAGCACAGGGTGGGCAGCATCACCATGATGTTGGCCCGGACTCTGACTGACAGTCCCATACCAAACGCTGCCAGACCAGCCAAGACCAGCGTGGTATGGACACAGAACCACAGCGGCTGGTTCTGCAGGAGGAGAATCATGAGTCCATACAGAGACGCAATCAGCAGCCCGGAGACAAACACCACCATCCTCCTCCCCACCTCCACCAGGTGAGCTCTGAACTTCCTCTTGCTGCTGAGGCGAGAGTGTCCTGCTGGCCTGTGGGTGGCAAGGTAGTGAGCAAAATATTGTGTATTGACCTGCAATACTACTTAAGCATGAAGTTACAGTGCTGCTACCTGCAGGCTGTGATGTACATTAGGGTTCACAATGGTTGGGTGAACAGTAAGAATGTGTTAGCTCAAAGGCTAACAGTTAGCACTTAGGTCAATCTAATCCTTTTACCTGCTCAGGACTCCTCTGATAGTCTGTGTGACTCCGCCCCCCTCCACCTGGACTCTGATGTCACTTTTCATCTGGAGTGGTTTCCTTTTTCTTCCTCTTGCACACCTTTACTTACACCTTGTTAAAGGTTTCTGTGTAACCTGGAGACCAGAGAAACATCATGTGACACGCTGAAGCTTCCACAAGCTCCAACAGTCAAACAACAACATATTTATAACTGCAGTCTGTGTGTAAATGCAGGCCAAAGGAAACTTATGATGAATGACACTGAGAGGCATTCAGCTCCTCGTAGTGGTGAGTTCACAGCAGAAAAACTTCATTTTTTAAGATAATTGTTAGCTAGAAGCGTTGTGGATATTTCCAAGTGGTTATATGTGTGGGTCAGACCTTCAGCTGTTCTCATGAGTTAACCAGCTGTTTGCACTTTCTTACAGCTGTGCAGAGGTTCATTCATACCTTCCTGCCTTCAGCCATTTTCGAGTTCCTCTGCAGCGAATCAGAGGAGTTTCCCGTGGCTCGCCTAGTCTTCAGAGGGCTGTTTGGAGCAGTAAGCGGCACAGGTAAGATCGCCAGCAATGTCTGTCCAAGAACAAGTGCCAGCTAGTCTCTTAGCTTAGCCCCCACAAAACAGGGGCCTTTCCAGGATTTTTTAAATGGGGTGGCACAGGGGAGACCGAGCAGCACGGGGGGGCACTTTGCTGTGTCAATATGATGCAGCCCTGCATCATATTGCAGATTTCTTATGTAAAAACTGGAGCTGTACAAGAGTTTAAATATAATCTTGTGATAATTGTTTTGCAAAGTGGAAAAACGTATTTAGACTTTTTACTTAAGTAAAAGTTTCAATCTTACTCAAGTAGCTTAATTGTGCACAGGTTGTATATTCATAAATGTTTAAAGTACCTAAAGTAAATGTACTCATGTGGAATGACACTTTTCAGAATCTTATATATGATATTATATGATCATAATTACTAATTTATTGATGTGTATATCTTTTTAATGTTGCAGCTGATAATTTTAATTACTTATGTATTGCTCAGTAGCTTGATCTATAATAATGTAATTAATCTGCAAAATAATAAGTAAGTAAAGCTTAAAATAAATAGTATGGAGAACGAAGTGCAATAATTGCATTCGAAATATAGTGGTATAAAAGCAGAAAGCAGCATAACATGGAAATACTTCAATAAAGTACAAGTGCATTAAACCTGAGTAAAGTACTTGAGTAAATGTACTCAGTTACATTCCTACTGGTCCTATCCAAGCCCTCATCTAATGGTGCTGGGGATTGTAAAATTAACAGTACTCTAGTCCAATGGCTTTTTTTTTGGGAGGGGGGGGTCATATTTCAGGGGAGGCTGGTGCCACCTCATGCCCCCATTCGAGACATGCCCCTGCCACAAGATAGAAACAAACACAAAGAAACGTCAAAGAAACCCAAACTTTGAAATCGGAGAAAAAGATGCTGCAGAACTTGCCTGAATATCATCAGATTTTTAGGATTTCTTCAGTATCACAGCAGTCCAGCAGCAGCTCGTTGTACATCCAGGGGTGCAATGCAAGTATGACCTGTTAATAGATAATTCAGCTACATTTACTGGCATCAGTTTGACTGTCAAATCAGGCTAAAAATGGAGGTTGAATGATGTAGGCTACATGCCAATTTAGGACGGGCTTTTAGCCCTGTAAAAGCCTTAAGTTAAAACCTAAAATAACTTATGTAATATACAATATAGTATAGTATCATAAATCCTATTGCATAATATTTAAATCAGCTCTTCATTAGGCAGTTTTAATAAATGTAATAAATGAGCTAATGTTTTTGCGACTTATTCACTTATTTGCATTTATATTTAATATTGTGTTATTTTATGTTTTATGTTTACATGTTCATTTTATTATCATATTGTAAACATTCTAACTACATGTTTAAATGTTTGATTTTTTTAATGATTATTACAGATTTTGGATTTTTTTTGTCTTAAATTGAATCCTTTTAATTCATTTTATTATTGTTTTGTTTCTATTATTCTATAATTGTTTCTATACTTTTTATACATTATTAAAAATGTTATTTTTAAACGAATTTGTATTCTAAAATTAAAAAGTTTAATTTAATTTAATTTTACTATATCACATAATTTAATCCAATTTTATTTTATTATCATAACAGCAGGTGTTCTTTTCTTTTTAAATGATATGTACATTATTAGTAATCTATTCAAGCAATCTATTCAATTAAAAAATATAATAAAGAACTTAACTTCTTCATATTTTAGTTTCATTTCTTTTTTTTTTTTTTTTAATCATAAAATTTAATTAGAAAATAAAGATATTTGACTCCAGTTGTTGTCCGTCTATCCCTCAGTCCTGTTCCTGGGCATCGCCAAAAACCTCCCACTGACCTTTGACCTGAAGCTGGCAGCAGGATGCTTTTTTGTCGGTGAGGAGACATCACACACTCACATCTGTTCTTTGAAACACATTTAAAATGTTTAAAGAGCTCATTAAAGTGTGTGTGTTCCAGCTGTGTGTGTCATAGGCGCACTGCTGTCCTCGTCCTTCAGGTGTTCAGTCCTCCTCACATTTCCCAGCATGCTCGGCTCTCGTGGCCGTTCGTACTTGATGCTGCTGACCATGTCTGTGCTGTACACAGGTAAAGACACATAAAAAGAGCACAGACAAAAATAACTTTGCAGAGTGTGTAGAAAGTAATAGCACACAGTTACAGCTAAGTATAGCTGTCATTGTCAGTCATTCTGGAGATTATTTTCTTGATCAATGAATGAGTAGTTTTATCTTATAAATATCCCAAAGTAATGATCTTGTGTCCAGTGAGTAGTCCAAAATATCACACATTTAGGTTGTTGACATTCAGGTTCCAACCATAAATGTCAAAGAAAAGCATTAAATCTGCAGGAACCAGCAAATATTTGGCCTTTTACCTGAAAAATGATTGAAACAGTTAATCAATCAGCTAATCCCAGGTTTCTCAAAGTGAGGACTGCAGGCCGGTGCTGGCCCTTGGTAAGCTTTTGTGCAGCCTGCTTGTGTGATAAGGAAAGAATGAACCACTGTACATTTCCTTCATCCCTTTCATGCCATGTTACATATGTCAGATCAAGATCAAAGGAGCATTTCTTTTCATTTTCAGTTTTAGTCTTCATAGCAGACTAAACCTTCAGTAAACCATCATAGCAGACTAAAAGAAAAACAACATCCCAAGAACAACAAAACCAACATAAACTACCACTCCAAAATGACACAGTTGGCAGTTGAGAGAAGATGAGAATCCCTGAACTCAATGATTAATTCAGCTTTATCTAAATGGAGCACTGAAAGGGTCTTTGTCTTACAGAGATTTTCTACTGTATGCACGATATAACCAACTGTATTTCATATCAGTAAAATATTTTATCTGCAGGCTTTTTGGACACTGAAGTATTTTACACTAACATCTACATTTACTGCAGCTGCAGATTAAATAATGTGCAGCATTCTCAGACTTTTATTGCAAAACATGCGACTAAAACTGTTAAAAATTGCTGAGGCGAGTACAGCATTCAAACCACCTGACGTCGCTGCACTGCTGACTTTGACTCCATGGGTGGATGAAGGATAGCCTTTTCTTATGAGACCTTTGGATGCACTGATATATCGATTGCATAAAGTTACAATCAGTGGTATCCTGCACCTAGTTTTTTCTCCCGTCGTTGCTTTAAATAGCTGAATGTCATTGAGTTTTATGGCCTTGCCACGTCACTTCTAGTCGCTTCCTGTGTGGATACTCCTTAACACTGCAAACTGGCTCATACAGGGTTAAGATTTCTGTTGAGTGGCTCCAGATCCAGACTTGCTTTAAAGATGATCAGTAAAATCTTAAAATCAAATCTAAAACATACAGGAAATAAGGACTGGGGTGATATGACGCTATCTGCTAAAACCAGCAAGAAGCCTTGCTGCTGCCTTTTGACGTAGATAGTTCAAAAGAAAGGAGGGAGCTGCAGTAGTCTAGCTTAGAGAAAATAAATGCTTGGATAACTTTTTTCAGGTCTGAGTGTAAAAGTATTTTTATTCTCAAGATAGTTCTTATTTGGAGGAAGGAAGACTGCACAACATAACGTGTGGTTCAAAGCTAAGAGCTAAGTTTCTGGCAACAAGGAAACAAGGACCAAAAAACTCTCATTGCTGTTGATACAGCTTGTGGGATTGAACAATAGCATTTATGATTTTGGTTTTGAGCTGAATTTAAATTATGCCCCATCCAACATTTAGCAGCACTGCAACAGTCCAAAACAGCAGCCGGGCTTTAGACATGAGACCTGGGTCTCTAGGTCTTATGGGAGTGTATATTTGTGTGTCACTTATGTAGAAATGAAAAGAGAGGCTGTGACTTTGGATAATTTGGCTGAATGGACACATTTAATAAAGAATAAAGAATAAAATAGGACCCAAAATTGAACCTTGCAGTACGCCACATGTAATGTGTGCTGTAGACTGTGAATAGTTAGCTATGGTGACGACGAGGTTCTAGGGCTGATTAACATGTTCTCTGTTGAATTTTGTGTCATGTGATGCTGCGTCCTGTCTGCAGGTCCAGTTTCAAACATCCAGCGTAATGTGGAGGCTGCTGCTTTGTCTGTGAGCTGTAACCTGGACCTGCAGGTCCGTCACAGCCAGTTAGTGTGGAGAGAAGCCATCAAGCCCTTTATAATCATCACCCAGGAGCTCATGGTGAGAGGACATATTTTTTAAATGGACTCTATCATGTCTGTCCCAAATTTCATTTTAATTCATCCAAAAGCTGTTGAGATTTTTTTAGCCTGGACAGTTGAAATGTTGTTGTTGTGCTATTGGTATTCAGAGCATTACTTAAGTTAGGATTTCTCCTCTGGGGACTTTAAATATGTGTCCCATATTTGGGACTCCATGGGTGGAGTTTTCATCCATTTACCTGAGATAGGTGAAAAGTCTGAGCTACATTGTGGTAGTCAGGTCATCACTGATGTCAATTGGATTTATCTTCTTGGGATTATGAACATCTTCTCTAAACTTGAGATGGCTGAGATTTTACAGTTGAAATGTTGTGGTGCCACAGGTACTCAGAGCATCACTGAAGTTAGTAGGCTATATCATCTGGGGACAATGAATTTCTGCCCAAAATGTCATCATAATCCATCAAGAGGTGACGAGATTTTTCAGTATGGCTTAAACGTGGTGGTCATACAAAACAGGAAATAATAATAGCCATCGAGCAAATGGCTAATTTTATCTGACAAATGTCTTGTAATACAAAATACAATAGGGCTGTACTTATATTACACCATAGGCAGTCAGAGCATCAATGGCAGTCAGAGCATGACATATCTTCTGAGAAATATGAATATCTGTCAGAAATTTGATTTTAATTCAAATCGAGATTTTACTGTCTGGAGAAGCAGAATGTTGTGGTGCTGCGAATAGTCAGAGCATCACAGACATTAACATTATTTATCCTCTGGGAAACCCCCAAACCGCAAACATCATCATGATCTGTCCAAGACTTGTTGAGATTTTTCAATTGGAAAGAAAGTGGTGGAATAATAACATCCGTAAAGCCATAAAGCTTGCTCGCATTTATCTGAATAATGCCTGTAAATACAAAACAAAAGTTTCTGTGTGGTTTTCAGTGGACGCGGTGAGGCTGAAGGGTTCGCCGATCTGTCTTTTGCTTTTCTTCCAGGATGATAAACCAGGTTTTGAATCAGAGGCTCTAAACATCAGCAAGAAGTTTCAGGACATCAGAGATGAAATTGTCCTGCAGTACGGATACGACCGATTCGAAACAAAACATGGCAGCAGTAACAGCACACAGGAGGAATTCACCGCCAAGACCTTAAAGCAGTGCGACAGTAAGTCAGCCCTCAGAAATAGAATTAATACATATGACGAGAAATAAAGTGCTGGTCAAAGGTTTTACGCCCTAAAAGCAAAGGAAAATTCCATGAATACAGTAAAATAAATGTTCTTCAGGCAAAGCAAGGAGAAGAGATGGGTTAAAGTTGGTTAAAAATATCTTCATCATACCATAAATATGATCATAAATATTGTTTTAAAACTGAACATATACTCATTTCACATATGCTCCAGAAAGTCTTGCACATTTTAATTTTAAAAAATGAAAGATTGTGTGTCATGTGTTGTCCAGGTGTGGTGGCTCAGGGCATGCAGCGTTGTGTTGATTGGTTCAGCAACAGGTGGACAGAGTGTATGAAGGCGATTCCTGTCCCTGTCATCAACTACATCCTCTGCGTCTCCATGAAGTTTGACTTCCTGTGTGATGTCCTGAGAGGTGAGAGGTTGTATGTTTGGTACATGTTTGCCACAGTATAATTAAATGTTTAAATCCAGCTGATCCAAAGATGTAAACTCACTTTTTCCAGTCAGACATATTGGAATTCTCTTTTTAGACAAAGTAAATAGAAGCAGCTTGCAGTGAAATGACAACTAGAGCTGCCTTGATTCGATATCAGCTTATTGCAGAGATGTTAACAGCAACAGTAAATGTCCTCATAAAAGTATCAAACTACAATTTGAAGTGATGCAGAAACAATGTCAGGTACAGTACTGTGCAAAAGTCCTGAGCCAACCCCCCATTTGGAAAATGACAAGTAGGTGCAGCAACTAATTGAAACATGTGCAAACATAAATGGAAATACAGTATCTAAGGCAAAAACAGAGTTCGTAAAATTCTAATGAGTTTGAAAGGCAATATTTGCCTTTATTCTTCAACACAGCCTGAACTCTCTTAGGCAAGCTTTCTGGTAATTTATTTTTTTATGCTTGAATGATTCATAGGTCTGTGTTAAGTGGATTAACAAACAAAACAACATTCCTCTGAAAATGTTCAGCTACAAGGACTGGACCGAAAATGAGTGAAAAAGCAGCCAATGTCCAAAGAAAAACTTTGAAAGAACGATTGCTCAAGACCACTTTAAAAAAAATGACTGTCTGACTCCTTGGAAGCAAAATATAAAGAAATGAGGGGTGACTCAGGACTTTTGCACAGTGCTGTAATACTGCATTTCCTCCACCTGAGAGCTCTCACTGGTTGATCTTGACATTGTAAAACTTGCTCAATGTATTTTTTAACAGTGTAAGAATGTTTATTTATTTATTTTTTTAAAGTTCGCAAACGTCAGTTTCAGAATGGGGTCAAAAATCAGATATCAGCTGGGCAAAGATTGCTAATTAGCATCAGCAAGTCAACAAGTTGGTTAAAAACGCAAGATGATGTTTAAAAAGAGTTTAAAAGCTTTCAAAAAATTAACTTAAACTATCAACAGAATGTGAGGAAACAACAGCTATGACTTAATGTCCAAGATGTTTTTGTGTTTTGTTGTAGAGATATCAAACGAAATTTAAATAGGGCTGGGCTGTACTTTGGAGTAATACTATTTTGAACCACAAGGTGGTGGAGTGAGTCAGTGTAGCATCCAATATGAGTACAAATGAGACAAATCAACATTAATCAAACTAGTGTTAGTTTGACGTTTGTACAAAATTCATGTTAATATTATACTTAGCTGATATATTTTGGGAGCTAGAAGAGCACAAACTATGCAGTTATTTTTAATAGAAACATTAGTTAGAAGTTCTCTTTCAAGATAGCAATACAAAACAATTCCAAATATACATGAATGAAATGCTGGTTGGGGTGGACAATTACACTAAAACTTTATGGCAAACTGCTGCCACCTTGTGGTGAAAGTTTCATTAAATTTTGCAGTTTTTTTTTTTGTTTGTTTGTTTGTTTTTTGTTTTTTTTTACATAAAGTGCTTTTAATTTTGAAGGTAAACATTAACTTGATGGCTTTGAACAGGTTACTGTGCTAACAGGCTAAAGCTAGCAGGTCCTCAGGTCATACATAGACCAGGCCATAAAAGACAAGAATTTGCTTGTTTTTTTTTTTTTTTGGTATTTCGAGGTAGTTAATCCTGT
>VUQI01055063.1:0-11395 GCA_015106735.1 Paratilapia polleni | reverse complement strand
AATAATCAGAGTTTTTTCCTCAGCGGGTGTGTCGCTGAGTGGGGAAAATCGATTTGAAACGTGAACGGGTTGGTGGTGAACCGGGGGCTTTTGTTTTGGACTACGCTTCCTCCTCACCGTCACCCAGCCGGCCTGATTCCCCAGCTGTACGGGGCCTGCTGGGATAGAGCTAGTTGGAGCTAAGCTACCTTCGCCCGCACCGGCTACAGGGGCCTGGCTAGCTACAGGATTTTCAATGGTGCGGAGTCGAGTCTCCAATTCATTGAGCCTGGCCTCCAAATCTACAAACTGGCTACATTTATTACAAGTATCATTATTAGTAAAGGAGGCTGAGGAATAACTAAACATTAGACACACAGAGCAGGAAAGAGGTGAGACGGGAGAAGCCATGCTGATAGTTATTCGGCTACTAGCTAAGCTAAAAGCTACGCTAAGCTAGCGGATCCCTAATGACATGAGTGAATGATATGAATATAATTTGCAGGTGATTCACCAGAAGTGTGCTATTAATAAAGCATGTGTAGGTTACACTATGAAAATAAGTCACTATGTGAAAGTTCGTAGTTAGTTAATCAAGCTACACAAGTTAAGCTACACAACAAGCACCACGGTGCGAAGCAACAGGAACAGGAAGTGATACAATACCCAGTCCACACCAAGTGAGAGCACCACCACTGGTCAGAGTCCGGTGGATAATGATGATTATCTCTTCATCATGGCACCTGTTAGTGGGTGGGGTATATTAGAGAGAAAGTGAACATTTTGTCCTCAAAGTTGATGTGTTAAAAGCAGGAAAAATGGGCAAGCATAAGGATTTGAAAGAGTTTGACAAGGCCAAATTGTGATGGCTAGACGACTGGGTCAGAGCATCTCCAAAACTGCAGCTCTTGTGAGGTGTTCCTGGTCTGCGGTGGTCAGTATCTATCAAAAGTGGTCCAAGGAAGGAACAGTGGTGAGCCGGCGACAGGGTCGTGGGCGGCCAAGGCTCACTGATGCATGTGGGGAGCAAAGGCTGGCCCGTGTGGTCTGATCCAACAGACGAGCTACTGTAGCTCAAATTACTGAAGAAGTTAATGCTGGTTCTGACAGAAAGGTGTCAGAATACACAATACATCGCAGTGTGTTACGTGTCGTCAGCTAAAGGGGGACCAACAGAATATTAGGCAGGTGATCATAATGTTATGCCTGATTGGTGTATGGCTGCCAGTGTAACCAGGTCACTAGTGTTGTTGATGTGACTGCTGATAGAAGCACCACCATGAATTCTTTAGTGTACAGGGCTATACTCACTGCTCAGATTCACCTCAACTTATTGGACAGCACTTTACAGTGCAAATGGATAATGACCCAAAGAGTTTCTCGTGCCAAAGAAATGGGATATTCTTCAGGGGCCAGGCCAGTCACCTGATCTCAACCCAACAGAACATGCTTTTCAGTTACTGAAGACAAAACTGAACACAGAAAGACCCACAAACAAGCAGCAGTAAAGGCTTGACAGATCATCTCTTTCATCTCCCAAAGAGCACAAAAATTGTGTCAATATCCAAAAACTCATGGTCTTGCCTGTACATGCAGTTCTTTACACTTATAGTACACCCCCTGTTCACAAACTTTGTGTACTTTGATCTGAGGCGGTTTTCCATGCTGCGCTGCTCCAGTGAAGGCGGTGATGGTAGTAGTAGTCGTAGTATTAATCAGTGTCATTGTGGTAAAATAGAGCAATATCACTATGCACTAAATAAAATTCTGTATCTCTGAACTGAGATACATCTATCCATCCATCCATATATTCATTTTCTCAAAGGCTTATCCAATTCAGAGTCACAGGAGTGCCTGACCCTCTCGCACTATGATGGCCAGGTTAAGCTCCAAATTGAGACACAAGTTAGACAAATAGCCAAACAGAGAATCTTACATATACAGAAATGAGAAACATTCTGGCAGGTAAGACTCATGTAATGAGTAAGGATAGATGTTAATCTTAGTCACAAAATAAAATTATAGAGTGCAAATGCATTTAAGTAACAGAACTAGGCAGAATTAAAGTCTGTGTATAGCCTGATATTAAAGTGACTGTGATTAAACTAAATTTAGACTTCGCATGGCTGCGGGGAAAAAGCTCCTCCTCATCATCTTAGTTCTGGCTGCAGAGGCGTTTGCCTGAATATAAAAAAAAAAGTGTATGGGTGAAACTTACCAGCAGTGATCCATTTCACCCCAGGCCTGCATCACTGGATGTAGATGACCTGCAGGCTGGTCGTGATGACCTGTTATATGCCAACCAGTGATGCAGTTAGCACAAACCCTACAGTAGCATTAAAGAATGTTACTGTATAGCATTAAAGACCACAAATTTCCTCAGTTGCTGAGGTGGTTGCTTTCTGCACCACAGTGGAGGTGTGAATTGTACAGGTCAGGGCCTCAAAATATACACATGAAGATATTTGTAACTGCTGACTCATTCCACAAAAGGCACATAAAGCCTGAGTGGGAAGTAGATCAGTTTCTGTACTGATTTTGTCTTATCCACAATAATCTCCTTGTATCCACAGAGACTGCTCCTTCACCTTTTTCAGGTAGGCATAGTCATCCTCATTAGAGATCGAGGCTGCCACCGCTGAGTCATCAGCAAATTTTACATTGGTGTGGGAACTGTGCACTGTTGTGCGATCACCGGGGTTCAGCAAACAGAATAACTCAGGATGCAACCTAGAGGAGCACCACTGTTAAGGATGTGCATGCTGAAGGTGACATTACCAAATCTCTCAACCTGTGGTGTGCAAGTCAGCAAGTCCAGGACACAGTTACAGAAGAACAGGCTCAGTTCCAGACCCCTGAGCCTGGCTTACAGCCAATGGGGAACTGCAGTAGTAAAGGCTTAACTACAGTATGGTGGCAGAAGGAGAGGTTTGCATAAATGTGCTTCAGTGTTAACATGGGAAATTGTGGAATGAAAGAGTTTAGAGCTGGCTCTGTCTATATTTTAGTGAGATCTATAAGCAAACTGAGGGGTGAGTGTGACAGAGCAGAACATGAGATATTAAATCAGCTAATATCAGTACAGTACCGCTAACATTTACAATATTGCTAATACTAGTACTAATGGTATCTACACTGCTAACATAACATTTATGATATTGCTGATTCTAGTAGGCCCTACTAATTTGTCTATGCTGCTAATGTAATATTTACACATTACTAATGCAAGTACTAATGATATCTACACTGCTAAAGTAATGTTCACGTTATTGCTAATGCAAGTACTAATGATATCTACACTGCTAAAGTAATGTTCACGTTATTGCTAATGCTAGTACTAATGTTATCTATGCTGCTAACATTTTGCAATATTGCTAATGCTAGTACAAATGTTAGATACGCTGCTAACTTTTACAATATCGCTCACTTCTGCAATCTGTAATACTAGAATTATTGCTACCTATGCCACTAACTTTAGTACTGTTAACATTAAAAAAAATTAAAAAACAAATAAAAAAAAACTAAAAAAAACAAAAACACAAATTAACTTTTGACAGGTCTCACCGGGTAACTTACAGTTCAAATTAAATCCTTTTTTAAAATTCCAAACATACAATAAGGTTGCAGCATAATTGCCAAGAAAAAATACAGGCCTTGGTAACAGCAATATATAACATAATTTAATAAACCATTAAATTCCAGCCAGGCAGACCTCACAAGCTTTTTGAGATATAGCCAGTATTGTGCTTCAAGTTGGCGTCAAAGCAAACAGTATTCATCACAAACATCTCGATGGCAATACATCGGACAGTCCAGGTAAGCAGTATATGAATCATGACATTATATTCTACTCAAATCTGCTCAGAGCAGGCTTTGTAGATCGACACCAGAGATGCAGACAACATTTAGGGAGCAGAGGCATCAAACATCACTTGACCTTACAAAAAAGTATTACCACTGATCTACAATAAGCAATTTTGGTACATGATTGAGCTGTCACCACATAAGCTCATGTAAGTAACATTACCAAGGTCATTAGTGGACTATTTGCAATATTTACTTTAACATTTCAATGCAAACAAAGCTGCTGAACTGACTTTGCAGAGGGACAGATAATACATGTATCAGATTGGTGATTTATGGGGTTTGAGCAACTTGACTCCTCCATCAATTAATTTGTTACTGAGATGGGATTGAATGACAGAGCTGAAGCTTTGATTCAGCAGAAACAGCCTGACCTTAAGCTTCAAGGGGGAAAAAACAGCCATTCATAACTGCAACATCAAGGCAACATGTGGAGCTACCTGCTGTGGCGACCCCTTGTGGCAATGGAGCAGCCGAAAGTAGCTTCTTCAAGGCAACAGGAGGGGGGCAGGCATTCGTGAGCTGTCCCAAACTGCTGGACCCCAACATAACCAACAGGAAAATCACTTCTAGTCAAGTCTAGACTGCTTAGAGATAGGACTGTTAGCACATGAAAATACAGATTTAAATAGTCACTCATACATGCTTTTCTGTTAAAGTCCTATTTAAGATTAAAGGTGATCACAACTGCGTTTAATAAATGAAGCCCTTGAAGTCAGTGCTGGACCTCAGAAATGGTGTTGTGGTCATACACCATTCTGGAAAAACTTGTCGAAAAGATGTTAAAGACGACACTGCCAGATGTCTTAAGAATGCTGAGATTTGGTTAAAAAGTGAAAGGTGAAAAGCCATTTTTTCAAGTCACAGAAAAGATGTTAAGAAAAAGTCTGACATCCCTTTATGTCAAAATTTGGTTAATCAAACTCCTGCATCTGTAGGGCTACTAAACTTCCTGTGTGGATACACCATAAGACTGAATCCCAGAGGGTTGAGTCTGTTCATTTGGACGTAGCGTTATGAACAGAATCAACCTTCTGGGATTTCCTTACCTGGATGATTGAACATGCATCAAGGCATAAGACTGAATCAAAATAAAGTTGCTCAGTGGGATATTGATAAATGGTTCAAATGAGGTTGAATTCTAGTCTTTAAACAGACAACTTTTCACTTTTCAACCAAAAGAGTGCAGGGTTTTCCGTGTTGATGCACTTTAAGGTGCAATGCGGAAACAATGTAGACGCTGCAGAGGTGTGGTGTATATTACTGTTCAGAACATTTAAACAAAATTAGCACGAATAGATATTTCCTCTTCATATTAAATAAATATTGCTTTACAGGGTTTGTTATCCAGGTTACTGCTAATAACTGTAATTGAACTTCATACATTCATACATACTTATCTTTAATGAATAAAACAATTAAAAACAATTAGTGCAGTGGGTGTGGTCAAGTTGCAACTGCTACACATCTGATATGAAGGCTTTGGCAATCACTTCGTTATTTACAAGCCATTAAATCATTAATATTTTCTTCCTATTTCTACACTAATTTATAAAAAATAAAAAGATGTGGTCCAACAAGCATCCAAAACTAATTAGAGTTCCTAAATAATTAATCCTGGAGTGCAAAGCAGCTGTTGTTGGAGTTCTTGTAATGACTCACATTAGTCACCCAGGTTTTCTCTGTTTGCTGGTGGACCAGTGTAATACCTTTCTGTCTGACAATCAAACTAGAGTAATGTCCCAGTTGGGAAAATTACTTCAGGCCAAAAGGTCAGTAGTGACCATCTTTAATCTCCTGTTGTCCACTGATAAGACATCATGTCAGACTCTCTCTCCTGGAGCAAAATGAAAGCGTTATGCAAAAAAACTAAGGAACAGTTATTATTCAGCTCACTGGAAGTGATGATTAATGCTTCATAGGAGAAATTATTATAAAAACACACCAGCTCCACACCACTTTTGATATTAGAAACACTAAGAACGACATTTGTTAATGTCAAAGCAGCGACTTCTTTACTTTTAAAAACATGTCACTTCACTTTTCTTTTTATGTAATTTTCATAACTACCAGAACCATTGCAGGACATTATAAAAGCTTCAATTTGGCACTTCCTTTGACATATTCACATATGTAATTTCAATTCAAGTTGCACATTGTGAAAACCTACTGCAAAACATACAAGATGACTATGTAAGGTTTTTCAGATCTTTCAGATTGGTGTAGCTCTTTCACTTATATTTCATGGTCTTCATCTGCAGATGAAGTTTGCCCATCTATCGTGGAATTGTAGATGTTCAAATTTCCATTTTTTTCCCCTGATCTTTTAAGATGGATGAGACATTCTATTTTTATTCTGAGACAGTCCCACCCACACCAGAAGGGAAAACGATTCACATTGATTTTGTATTGTGTGAAGGTGCCTCTTTGTAAATTCTCTCTGTTAGCAAAAAAATGAAAAATGAAAACAAAAAAGCTGCAGGTTGGTCAGATGCACCACCAACAGATAGCCAGAACTAAGTTTTCATGAACTTCCAAAACAAGAAACAGAGCCTTTCAGGAGAGAATGGATACTGATAATGAGACATGAGCCCCTATCAGCAGGAAGAATGGGAAAACTGGGGGAGCCTGGGACTCAGTATAACCAGTGTTCTTCTAGCAGCAGTCAAATCACTCTTCAGGGTCCCTGAAATCTAAGGCTGTGCTAGCAAAATCTGTGACTTTTTCATTAGAGTATAAAGTTTCATGCAATGGAACCACTCAAGTAAAGTACCTCAAAACAGAATCATAGAGCCACCACTGTTAACCACTAGATTCAGAATGTGCTTCCATTTTTAAATACAAAAGCAAACTGTTGCCACCCAACTGCTGAGCCACTGCAGGCTTTATTCACAACAAACACTGCAACACCAAATTTAAGTGACAAACAAGTGTTCAAACAGAGAGTAGAACCTAATTAGTGCAATCACCTGCTGCACCGATGTGACAAACCTCCCTGTTGCAGTGTGGTTTTAGACATTTGTTTAGAATCCTGCTGGTTTTCTGTCCTGCTTTCACTCAGATGATAGTCAGACTCTGATTAGAGGGGAAACATGCAGGACTTTCAGTGCACATTTGTGAAGAAACAGCACCATCTCCTGGTCTTTGGGAAGGTTTTAAAGGACAATTTCTACTTTGTGTGGCTGTTGATTGGAAGCAGTTCTACCAGTTGTTTCATTAACAAAATAAAGCTTGGGTAATTTCTGTCTTTAAAAATAAGCAGTCTGTTATCTACTGCTCTGGTAGAGTAAAAGGAATTTACTTTAAAAATAGTCTACTTAAGCAAAAATTCTTACCTTCTTTCAGTGCCAGTGCAGGACATCTGTATCAAATGTGCATCAGTTCTTGTCAGAACCCATTAAGAGTGTAGGAAAATTAAATAAACATGTATTAAATGGTGAGCACATTGAAGTGAAGTCACTTTGGATATTAGAAAGAATACAATGTGTGCAGCTCAACTCGTACAGAAACTCCTTCATAATAATGTGCCATGAAATAACTTTTAAGACATATCACAGACTTATTGTAACCATACATCTGTCCTCACTTTCTGGGCCTGGTCTGTCTTTTCTCAGGACTCTTTGAAAGTGCACAAACTATTTGATCTCTGAACTTCTCTAATACTTTGATTGTACCACTCGTTTCTTAAAGAGCACACCACACTATGACTGATATCTGTCGGCTTTAGCTAACTTGATTCATTGGCCAACAATTGCTCCATCACAGCAAGTGATAGCTTTGATGGAGCCAACAAAGACTACAGGAAGTTGGCCTTTCCAAGTAGTGACAGATGAACTATGTATGTCCCAAATAAAGGTTAGTTTTCTTGATTGAACTTTCACTATCTCACGCTTATAGTATCTATTTATGTTCTTTCTTTTTGTCTGTTTTCTCTCTCTCTTCTCTCTGGTCATTTTAAAACTGTGCCTTTCCCTGCTGCTGTCAGCTGTCACTTCAGTGTCAGATCATTGCAGCTCTCCTCTAGCTCTTTCACCTCCACATTACAACAGGACCAGTGTTCATCATTTAAGAAAGCTTATCAGTAATCCTGCTCTGTAACATATATCCAGATCTTCAGCATCATTCCGTCATTTCATTATTATATCAAATATCAAAGTGGTCCTGTTACCAAAGACTTTTCAAATAATTCTTGAGTTTTTCCCTTATTGCTCACTCTGTGTCAAATCATTTAACTAATTGTTAAGTCTGTCTTTCATTTGAGTCTTTCCTGATTTTAATAACATTAGCATTATAGACTGTATATAAAAGATAGACATAGCCACTGTGCTGTCAACCATTGTATTCTGGGCTCCAGCTATTTTTCTTGGACCATATTTGGACAAGAGTGTGTCGTGCTAAGTTATCTAGCAAGCTTCAATAGTAAGATGAAACCATAAACACAGATACCTGCTATTTAGTGCCTAGTAACAGACTAATAAAATACTAGAATTTTAGGTTGCACTTTATAATAACTACACACTATTAAGCATTAGTAAATGCTTAATTTATCATTTATAAAGCATTACTCCTCCTTAGTATGTAATTTATAAACAGGATATAAATGTTTATTCTTGATTAATAAGCTCATATATAACGTGTTCATGTTCAAGTGCTTCCGAATTTTACTCAAATAACAAATAAACCATAGACTTCTTGGGTGGCCTGTACCACACATCAAACCATGTTATTTGTCAGATAATTGCAGTAAAATGCTCCAAAAGGCATCAACAGCAGAAACATTGTCATAGATCCAGTTTTAGAGGATCAAATTGGTGATGGCAAAGCCTAACAAACAGCTGTTGGCTACAGTGGCCAGTGTTTGCACACCTGTCAATCAAAGCAGCCTTTCCCCTATCTTTAAGTGTTAACAAAAGGGTGAGATTTATAAAAATAAAAAAAATCACCCATACAGTTGTTATGAAGGGAGAAATCAACTTAGGGACTATCAGTGTCTTTTTACCAGGCTGTAAACATGTGATCTCCATAGCTGAACTTAGCATTTGGAGCCAGCCTCAAGTGGACACTCAATGCAGTGCAGTTTTTGGCAATACCATGGCTGTAGTACAACGTGAAGGTTTTTGCTTGGTTAGCATTTTAAAAAGTAATGTCTGAGATGGTTAGATCTTTGTTTGTTTTTTTACCCCTCTGTGTGTGTGTGTGTGTGTGTGTATTTGTTTAGAGAGCTTTGTGAGGACAAAAATTCACATAAAACTATAGCTGTGAGGACCAGCCATGATTTGTGAGGACAAAATGCTGGTCCTCACAAATTTGAAGGCATGTTTGAGCATTTTTTGAGGCTCAAAATGTGGTTTTAGGGTTAGGGTTACAATTACGTTCTGGTTAGGTTTAGGGTAAGGGTTAGGGAAATCATTATGTCAATGGAGTTCCCCACTAAGATGTCAAAACGATTGTGTGTGTGTGTGTGTGTGTGTGTGTGTGTGTGTGTGTGTGTGTGTGTGTGCATGCGTGTGTGTGTGCGTATGTGCTTACATTGTTTTGAAACCAGAAGTTTGAGGACTTTAACGTGCCCAAAGTCACTTCCTTTTTTTGAGACACTTATAAGTCAACATCCTTTGCATCATCAGTGACAGGCTGATAACTGCACAACAGTAATTTTCAAAAAAAATGAGGAGCAATGACAGACTGATGGAAAATGTAAAAAAAAAAAAAAGTATTTAAAATATTCTCTGTTTCAGTGACGTAGGCAGAAAACTGTCTCAGCACGCCTGGAAACTGCAAGCGGTAAGGTAGAACTACACCATGTGTTCTTCTGTAATTTCATTGAACTCACCCTCTAAAGATTAATTGCTGTTTTTATGATCCTTCTGCAATGAGTCCACACAACCATTTCTCTTCTGTCTGCAAATTATTTCTCTCAAGTAATCTAGTCCAGAGGAATCTCATTAACATCAGGTCTATACAGTGTTGTTGGTGCCAGACACAGATTGTGTTCTACTTCCCTGCAGGTTATTGGCATCCCAATAAAATTATTTGCAATCTGAGCAGTGCACTTGGGAACTTGGAGTTCATTTCTTGTTCACAGCTCTGATGTTTTGTACGTCCATCCATAAAACACACTCAATCAAAAAGATCTAAAAGTGAAAATGAAGGTTAGATGCCTTGGGTTATAATTGAATTACATCTCATTCTGATGGATTTCCATTTATGCTACTGTGTTAGCATGACTGAAAATATAGAGCCCCAATTTTTGATTTTGCCCAGAGAGATGCATGATGGATCCTTTTCATAACCCTAACAGTGCAAGGAATCTGAAGAGAACAGCTTAAATATGATGCAGAGACAGAACAAGTCAAACATTTTTATGTTTCTAATGTTGAGAGTAATTAAACCTTGTTTTATATGAGTAGTCATCAAAGTGTTACATAAGTGACACATTTGATTCTGTATTTTCAGACTTACAAATTGCACACATCAGTGCAAAATACCCCACATCTATCCTTGGATCGGGAATGAGGATGAGTTTCCTTCTCTTTTGAAGTTTTCTTTTTTATGCACTGACAATGTCAACTGGGCACACACATTAGGTCTAAACTGATAAGAACTTAAATAAGCTCACATGGGATTCATTCAGTAATTGCACTTCTTACAGTGTGCTTGCAATACTAACATTATGAGCTGTAGCTCTTCTCTCGAATGTATCCTCATTTCCTTGATTTTGTTTGAATTTTCTCCTATTGTCTCTGCCAGAATTTTGAGTGACTTTATACACTATATTGCCAAAAGTATTCACTCACCCATCCAAATCTTTGATTTCATGTGTTGCACCTGTGCAATAAATCCAGTCGTGAAATTTCCTTGCTACTAAATATTCCACAGTCAACTGTCAGTGGTGTTATAACAAAGTGGAAGCGATTGGGAACGACAGCAGCTCAGTCACAAAGTGGCAGGCCACGTAAAATCACAGAGCGGGGTCAGCGGATGCTGAGGTGCATAGTGCGCAGAGGTCGCCAACTTTCTGCAGAGTCAATAGCTACAGACCTCCAAACTTCATGTGGCCTTCAGATTAGCTCAATAACAGTGCATAGAGAGCTTCATGGAATGGGTTTCCACGGCCAAGCAGCTGCATCCAAGCCTTACATCACCAAGCGCAATGCAAAGCGTCGGATGCAGTGGTGTAAAGCACGCCGCCACTGGACTCTAGAGTAGTGGAGATGTGTTCTCTGGAGTGACAAATCACGCTTCTCTGTCTGGCAATCTGATGGACGAGTCTGGGTTTGGCGGTTGCCAGGAGAACGGTACTTGTCTGACTGCACTGTGCCAAGTGTAAAGTTTGGTGGAGGGGGGATTATGGTGTGGGGTTGCTTTTCAGGAGTTGGGCTCGGCCCCTTAGTTCCAGTGAAAGGAACTCTTAATGCTTCAGCATACCAACACATTTTGGACAATTTCATGCTCCCAACTTTGTGGGAACAGTTTGGGGATGGCCCCTTCCTGTTCCAACATGACTGCGCAGCAGTGCACAAAGCAAGGTCCATAAAGACATGGATGAGCGAGT
>VUQI01055061.1:6170-16396 GCA_015106735.1 Paratilapia polleni | reverse complement strand
CAGCTGAAACTAATCACAGAAGACGAGACAAAGGAAGTAGAACTAAATACAGCGCACACAAGACAGGAGACTATCAGAAAAAAACAGGAAGTAACTAAACATAAACCATCTAACATGGAACGGAGACTTAACAGACATGGGAAACACAGGAGGGCAGGAAAATTGAGACTCAGGGAATGAACTATACACAATAACTAAAACTACACACGAAAGAAGATAACCCAAACATGGAAAAACAAAATGAGATATAAAGTATAATATAAACCAAAAAACAAACTATGCCGAAAGCATCCAAACATAAACAGAGCTAAAATGTCGAACTCCAAGCCTAATGTCGAACCCTGGGTCCAAACCCAGGGTCATGACATTATATTTTGCTAAGAAAATGGGAAATAGGTGCATCGATTTGTTGAAACATGTGCAAACATACACAGAAATACAGTATATAAGGCAAAAAGAGAGGTTGTACAATTCTAATGAGCTTGAAAGTCAATATTTTCTATGACCACCTTTATTCTTCAACACAGCCTGAACTCTTTTAGGGAAGCTCTCTTGTAATTTCTTTAAGTAGTCTTCAGGAATAGTTCTCCAGGCTTCTTGAAGGACATTCAAAGCTCTTCTTTGGATGTTGGCTGCCTTTTGTTCTGTTCTCTGTCAAGATGATCCCACACTGCTTCAGTAATGTTGAGGTCCGGGCTCTGAGGAGGCCAATTCCATCAATTTTGACAAGATCCCTAACACCATTGGCTGAAATGCAGCCCCAAATCATGACAGAGCCTCCACCATATTTTACAGATGGCTGTAGACACTCACTGTTGGACCTCTCTCCTGACCTCCTCTGTACATATTGACGACGATTTGAACCAAAATTCAAATTTGGATTCATCACTCCATAAGACCTGTTGCAACTGATTTTCAGTCCAGTTCTTGTGTAATTTGGCATACCTCAGCCTTTTCTTCCTGTTTCCCTTCCTTAAGAATGGCTTCTTGACAGCCACCCTTCCACTGAGACCATTTCTGATGAGGCTTCAGTGAACAGTAGATGGATCAACTGAAGGACCAGATGAATCTCTCAGGTCCTGTCAGGCCTTTGCTGGATTTTTTCCTATTTTTTAAGGACATGATTTTCAATTACTGTTCATCTGCTGTAGATAGTTTTTTAGGTCTGACACTTCTTCTTTTGTCCTCCCCTTCTCCTCCTTTTTCAGGATACACTGCACAGCATGCTGAGATATGCCAAGTCTTCAGCTAACAGCTCTTTGGGAATCACTTTGTTGGTGCAAAAATACTATTTTATGCCTGTCAAAATGTGTTATCTTTGACATTTTTCATACATTCAACTAAAGAAATGGGAACAAATTATGTGTTTTTGTGACAAGCTGCTAGTAACAAAGTGCCTTGTTCATCCCTTGAGTTAGGTGCCTTTTTTATGCTTGAATGACTCTTTGGTCAGTGTTAAGTGGCTTAACAAACCGAAAACATTCCTCTGGAAATGGTCAGGTGCAAGGACTGGACTGAAAATGAGTGAAAAAGCAGCCAATGTCCAAAGAGAACTATTGCTCAAGACCACTTTAAAAAAATGAAAAGAAAATCTGGCTCTTTGGAAGCAAAATATAAAGAAATGAGGGGTGGCTCAAGACTTTTGTACAGTACTGTAAATATAACTTTTTTCTTTCTGTCTTTTACTGCTTCTCAAGGACTTTAAAAAGTAAAAACATTTGTAGAACTTTTGTAAATCTCTCCCCCAACAAGTAAACACTATGCTATAAAAACACTTTCACAGTTTAGCCAATAACCTGAACTGTGGGGTCTAGAATTCACTGTTTTCTTCAAATCCATGTACTGATTTCTTTTTCTTCTGCTAAGATGATGATGATGAAAGCCATGTCTAATTTTAGAGTAAACAAATTTTTATTGCTTGATAAATTTTGGATGAACCTGTCCAATACAGTTACAACCAGACCAACAATGTAACACAACAATAGTTTTCTAAAATCCCCCTTCAAAGTGGGTTTAATCGCCATTAGATTTCCCATACGTGTTTTTAAGCTCCCTTCCTCATTTTCACATCAATTTTTTTTTTGTTGTTTTGGATCATGATTCACCAGCATGATGACATAAGGAAAAAAAAGACTCAAGTACCATTTTTCTTGCAGTTGCAGGACATTTTTACTTTCCATTTGAACTAATATGTAAAACTCATATTCTAGATTTCAAATAAATGTTCCCCAAAAGCATAGACCCATAAACAAATGACTCATGCAGTATGTTTGCCATGCAGACTGGTCTTGGATCATAGAGTTGAGTGACTCTTCCCTAATGCTCTTCATGTAACGCCGACATGCATTAAACACTCATAGCCTGCGGGCAATGTGAATAATTCCTTTTGAATTTCTACAGTTCAACCACGCCATGGTTATTTCATCCATCCATGTTTTCTTTTGAAGTCCAAATGCATTTTAGTTGAAAGTGATTTGTTACGTATGAATTGTAAAGAGGAACTGATAAAGTAGAAGTATTGTTGAAGTTAGTAAAATAAGAATATAAAACAATATAGTATGGCTTTTATCGTGTTTTATGATGGCAGAGGCTGTATTTCATTTTTGTTGAATAAAATAATTCAACACATCAAATAACATTCAGTCTCCCAGCAGTGAGCCTTTTGAGACAGAAAATGATGAAACATAGCTTAACATGTACACCCAAAAATGTTCACAAATAGGGAGATTTATTTATTTTGCCATATAACCTGAATTATTAAATAAAGTCAAGGAGGGCACTTCTCTCAGAGACTCCACTTGGCAGGTGTTCAAATAAAGGTTGCAATCTGTGGAAACACAACTGTGATCTGATTCTTAACAGAAACCTGACAGGGATAACTGGAACATGTGTGGACATTTGTTAAGCATATTTTGAGCTGCTTATTGGGGAAAAAAAAAGCTATATTGTCGCTTAGTTTATGTTCAACAATTGCAGTATCATTATTTTGCATTTTTCCTGCTTGTCTGCTTATAATGTATATGGAGAAATAATGTGCCTAATATGTTCTTTTTGCAGATATTTCTTAAAGTGGCAGAAGACACTGGAGTGGATGCAGATACACCACGTAAGATGGCAATATCTAAACTGACAAATAAATGGTAGACTGTGTATCATCTCTTGGGAAGAACTAATGTAGATCAGCCCCATCCACAAGGAAAAGTAAAAGATTGGAAATATTGATGCATAAAAAATTCTATCATATGTAAGTCTGTAATGAGAAAATACATTTCTGTCAGGACCACTTGACTGAAAATACTGTAGGATCCTTATTCCATCTGTAGTAATATATTTTTAGTAGAATGGCTTTGCTCTGGGGCGTCTTCACCCTTCCACACACATATGTAGAAGGCCTAAAGGCACAGACAGCAAGCAAAACTCCACTGTTAAAAAGATAATAAAAATCCGTAAAAAAATTGAAATTGTACTGGTAATTTTCTGCCTGTACATTATCCGTTGTTCTTTTTTACTGAAGTCTCCGTATATGATAAATGGTAAAATTCAACACGTGGTTAAAAAAAATAAATTTTAAAATGGTACACTGTACTGTATTTTTACGGATTGTTTTTTACTGCATCCCTCAGAGAACAGAACATGCATCAGCGACTGTGAATATGACATTAAGTCAAAAATGGCATGAATAGCACGAAATGAGGTTGTAAAGCAGCTTGCAGAGGCAGAAGCTCTACACTACGCAGGTTGGCCCAACTTAAAAAAGCACACCTCATATGAGATTTGCCAACAGGTTGGTCAAGCTTCCCCTTGTAGCCTGCCTGAAATAATGCTATGCTCAGTTGTTGGTACAGCGCAAGTGTGAACAGCAAGCTAGTTCCTGTTCCCAGAGCGTCAGATACTGCAGTTCTGTCAAAAGCGTCTCACAGATACCCACAAGGTGTTCTTTGCTGTCATTGTGGTGACACACTAGATTGTAGCAATAGAGACGGAGCTTACGCTCAGCTTGTCATATGGATGAACATATGGATGCTTCTAAAGCATCCAGTGAATAAAAGCAAGGAAAATGAAGCGAAACGAAGAGCAAAACACAAACTCCAAACCTGGGCACAAGCTGCTGGCAAACCTGTGAGTTACCACAAAGTCCCTCCAAATGTGGACTTTAAAAGAGGACCATTGTCTCTCAGAGTCCAATATAGTGAAGCCTCCAGCACTGAAGAACACTATTTACACCAGCAACATGTAACAGAATGGCAGTATTTCACGCCTTGAGATGAAGATACTTTAGAACCGCCCCTGAATGTCATAAACTAAGACACATCAAGTCAGCACTTCTGCAGACTAATTCCTCTTGAAGCCTTTAATATCTTTTGATGAAACAAAGCTTTTGATGCTCTCACATACAGCAAATAATAGATAAACTCATAAAATATAAAGCTGCATATTTTACTAATACAGATGCAGAATCTGGTTGCCACACAAGGCACTTCTTTATTGCCCTCAACATTTAGGAGTGATGCTGCTTAATAATATTGCATCTGGCTGAATTAAGTAGACCCATTTAGGTAGCTGTAAAAGCAGTTTGCCAATCAGAACGCTGGCATTTGAAGCAGTTCCCGGCTCCAGAAAGGCCATTTGATTTGTGTCCATTCTCTAGGTGCATTAGTCAAAATGAACTAAAGCTAACAAAAAAACCTAAAACGGTATTTATTACTGTGTTTAAAGGTCTTAGAAATTAGCACAGCAGCATTAATGACAGTGAACTGAGCACATGTTTACTGGCTTATAAGGCAATATTGCAAAGATGACTCAGATAATCCACAGGTAGACATCATTTTTCTTGTATTTGGGTTTGGTCTGCCCTGTGTAGAGAAGGACTACTGAAATAAAATGACACTGTGCTTTCCAGCCTTCTTTTATGTGTCACTGATTGACCTCAATGGATAAATCTTCCATTCCCATCTTTTCACAATTTTTGTTTGTACCGATCGCTGAGCAACCTCACTTATCAGTTTAATCTCGAAATCGGATTTCCTTGTGTTCCTGAAACACCTGCGTTTGTGCTTTTACAGGGAGTAATATGGCGTCTTGCAGGGCAGGTTGCTATTCTTATTGTTATTTATAACCCTAAATTGGGTCAGGCCAAAACAACATATCTTATTTGTATTCCCACAGCAACAAAGGAGCTGTTTGTGAGAGACAGCAAAAGAAGCTCCCGCGAAGCCAAGAGGAACAGCATTGCCAGTGCCGGTTCAAAAACAGAACAAATCACTGGATTGAGTGGCAAGTCCTTCCAGATTTGTCGCAGAAATTTTTTTTAATGAATGCAAACTTAGCTGGATTTGTAATATTTAAAGGTTTTACTTTAAATAGAAAGTAAATGAACTGTACTTCCTGCTTAAGTATTGTTTGTTTTTGTTTCTCATCTAGAAAAGTTCACAAGTAAAGTTGAAGGTAGGTACCCTATTTTGTCCTCACTGGTTCAATCTTTGTTTTATTTTTGCCACCAAATGGATTTTTTTTTTCTTACACATTTTGTTCCCCAGTTACCCACTTATTAATTTTATTTAATTTGGCTTCAATTTGACTGTTTCACCTGAGTGGCCATTTTGAAAAGAGGGCACAAACAAGAGCTTCATCTTGAGAATAAGTCATTTTCACACCGGCTTCCCTCCCACTACGCATTATCTCACCTGTCTTTTTACCCCTTGAATTTTTGCCTTTCATCATGAAACTGGCTTGCAATTAGAACGTTTTTATTATCATAGTGAATACTGTGAGAAAATAGTGCTTATTTTTCCTGCAGCAGAATTAATGAAAAGATGTAAAACAAAACATGTCCAAAGCCTGTGTTTATCACTCTTTTCCTCTTTAGTCAGGCCCAAATACATGAAATAAAAAAAGAAAATGTTGCCACTTTGAGGAATGAGCTAATTCAGCTGGCCAGTTTAACACTTAAGTTATATTTGAAAAGCATGCTCAGCAGATCCTTTACATATGCACAGATGATAAATAACATTGAAGGTTAACATCTACTCCAGACATAAGGAAGAACCCCAGTGTCAGTGGGAAGGGATCCACGGTCATCACCGGATGGAAGCTGATCAGACACCAGTTCCTGGCACTCTTTATTAAGCGCTTCCACCACGCCCGAAGGAGCCGCAAAGGACTCATTGCCCAGGTAATGGCCTCAGTCTGTCATATTGATGGATTGAAGGGTTATACTAGTAGGGTTGCATGGGAGGATCAAGGTAGGATTGTGCAAAATACATGTTAGCTTTCAAAATCAGTTAATGGCATATGTGATAGAGTGAGCTCATTTAAAATCTGGATGGAAGACCCATCTGTCTTGATAGAGTCAATAGTTGTGGAATTTAAAATGTTGGGAAAGAAATCGACACTGACGGCAGGATATAAGTGTTGAAAAAATGTGAACGGCAGCGTCCAGGATGATGTAGCGTCATGTCAGTAAACTGCATGTCCAATAATCATCTTTATCTCCCACGGCATGTGTTATACCAAAGCACTCCCAGGGGACCAAAGTCAGGGGTTGATTGCTGCTGTGGAGGAGATTTTAGTCTTTAGATTCAATCAGTCAATTTCTGTAATCAGAAAAATGTCAATATCTCAGACTAGAAATTTGTCAGCCTCACCTTTGCACGTTGAAGGGACGATACGCCTAGTGCAGGCAGGACGCCGTAAATCCATTTGTATGTAGAGTGTGTTGACAAAAAGTGCCGTGTTGCTGTCAGCTGGCTTCGGTTAGCACCATCAGTTTCACCTGATCACTCTGATTGGCACCAGAAAGCCAAAGTGACACCCATGATTTGTTTTTCCTTCATTTCACTGTGTGCTAATCATGTGTTTTCATTAGCTATGTATTAAATGTGATCGCATAACAATTATAGAGATGACAGACTGCTGTTAGCTTATTAAGTGTATGTCTATATTATTTTGTTCCTCATACACATAATTTCAGAAGTCAAAACCAATAAACAGACATAATTTAAACAAGTCAAAACCAATTTCAGTAAGCAGCAATTTTCCAGGTACTTCAATGATTATTTTCTCAACTTCTAAAAAGTGTGTTCTGACCTAAAGTGTACTTGCACACACACACACACACACACACACACACACAAGCTCCCCATCTACACTTATAGTGTGTATGTAGATAACATGCAATTGCATCAGATATGACAGCTGCCACTGTGCCGGAATAATCATAACTGAAAGCTAAGAGTGCAACTCATCCTCGCCTGTGTGAGCGAGAAGAAAAGAGAGGAAGAGAGAACAATGTTTCACCTTTGTGAGGTACGGGTTCTTCTTGTAATTTGCTGCAGTACCAATCCCCATTAGTCACTGTCAATCTCGGGCGTCCCTCTTTAGTGGGGACGCAGAGCAGGATGGAAGGATAACTGTGTGAATGTGGATGTACAAGGGTGCACATTGTCTGCAAGGGCACACCTCCCAGCTCTTCCTCTTTATTCATTTGGTTAAAGGGTTTCTTTCCCCCGCCCCGTCATGTCAACAGCTCCCATTGTCAGCAGATATGATTGTGTAGTGAGGTAATCTCCTCCAATACAAATGGTTAGGGGAATATAAAAGAGATTACGGTGTGAAACACAAAAGGAGTGATTTATGGGGCTGGAAGTTGGGGACGGTTGAGTCTTGGCAATGTCAGAATCAGGGAGAGGCAGTTATTGGTTATGTTGTGGTGGAGGACTTGAAGACTTCTCGTGTTTGGAGCTCACACTGAACTAACTGCAACTCTCCATTTAAACACTAACCAGAAAATGTTTCAGTATTAATTGGTTCTATATAAGTGTATTCTTTTTGTTTACAGTTGTGAAAATTATTTTTTTTTATTGGTGATAACAATAGCTTTCATAACTATATGGACGTACCTATTATGCTCGTTTTCAGCTCCATATTTTTATTAATTATCGGACTCTACTAGAGTAGCTTTACATGATTAATAGTTATTAATCTTGTACTGGAGCTGGAGCTTGTGCAGTTCATTTTCTATTTGAAACAAGCTGTTTTAGCTCCTTAGCACTACCCTTCATTTAATTTTCTTCTCATTGACCTCTTGGCAACAGAAGGCTTAAAGAACAGGTGGATGGGGTTTCTGTGCTCACAGCCTGAGCTGTGTGCCTAAGATGAACATATTAAGGATATCTGCACTTACTGACATCATACCATCATCATCACCATGCCAAGAGTAGAAAGAAAACAGTCTGAAACTGAGCATTTAGAGCTGTCTGAAGGTTTTGATCCACAGGGATTACTTATACATGCACTGACCTCGTTCTCTGAAACTTTTTAATATGAATATCTGCCATTGGTGGAGTCACCGGGTTTATTAGGTACTATAAATATAAATATCTAATTAGCCAATCACATGGCAGAAATTCAGTGCATTTAGGCATGTAGACATGGTCCAGACGACCTACTGAAGTTCAAACTGAGCATCAGAATGGGGAAGAAAGATGATTTAAGTGACTTTGAACGTGGCATGGTTGTTGGTCTGAGTATTTCAGACACTGCTGATCTACTGGGATTTTCACATGCAACCATCTCTAGGGTTTACAGAGAATGGTCTGAAAAGGAGAAAATATCCAGTGAGTGGCAAGTCTCTGGGTGAAAATGCCTTGTTGATGTCAGAGGAGAATGGCAAACTGCTTCGAGTTGATAGGAGGGCAACAGTAACTCAAATAACCACTCATTATAACCAAGGTATGCAGAAGAGCATCTCTGAAACTTGAAGCAGATGGGCTACAGCAGCAGAAGACCACACTGGGTGCCACTCCTGTCAGCTAAGAACAGGAAACTGAGGCTACAGTTCACATGAGCTCACCAAAGCTGGACAATAGAAGATTGGAGTCTCGATTTCTACTGCGACATTCGAATGGTAGGGTCAGAATTTGGCGTAAGCAACATGAAACCTTGGATCCATCTTACCTTGTATCAATGGTTCAGGCTGCTGGTGGTGGTGTAACGGTGTGGGGGATATTTTCTTGGCACACTTTGGGCCCCTTAGTATCAACTGAGCATCGTTTAAATGCCACAGCCAACTTGACTATCGTTGCTGACCATGTCAATCCCATTATGACCACAGTGTACCCATCTTGTGATGGCTGCTTCCAGCAGGATAACGCTCAAAGCTCAAATCATCTCAAACTGGTTTCTTGAACATGACAATGAGTTCACTGTACTCAAATGGCCTCCACAGTCACCAGATCTCAATCCAATAGAGCACCTTTGGGATATGGTGGAATGGGAGATTTTCATCATAGATGTGCAGCTGACAAATCTGCACCAATTGTGTGATGTCATGTCAATATGGACCAAAATCTCTGAGGAATGTTTCCAGCACCTTGTTGAATCTGTGCCACGAAGCATTAAGACAGTTCTTAATGCAAAAGGCGGTCCAACCTGGTACTAGGAAGGTATACATAATAAAGTGAGTGTATATGACAGAAAACAAGGAAAAGCATAATAGCCCCCTTTAAGACATCAGAAAAAAATGTTAAATGGGTTTCTATTATCCGCTTTAATGCAAGTTGCATCATTAAATTTATCATTCACCAGTGAAATTGGATTGACACGAGTGGTTGTTTTGGAAAACCTGTTTCTAATGAGGCATTTGACTTTGCTGGGGAAAAAAACACATCTTAATCATATTGTGTTTTTACCCATTTTGCATATAATCCCATCCTCTACTTTAAATCCCCTCTAAACTTGAGAATGCGATAAACTCATGCATTGTTCATGTGAGTACTTTGGCTTTGTGAGCATAATGACTTCTCCCTGTTTTTTGCCGATTTCTCTCAATGGAAGAAGTGCCAGCTGTCACCTGCAATTATTGTCGAGAGAGCGAGTGAGAGAGAGAGCAACAGAAGAAGAATAGTTTTTTTTTCTTTTGCGGTCTGCCATTAAGCTTTTCAGTCCCATTGCTGCTCTCTATCTTTCCTCCAAGCACATTTCCATGGCCATAGCTCCGTGTAGTAAATTCAGGATTTCAATTGTAGCATCTTGAATTGGCCTTGCAAATTGCATGCCCCGCAATTAATCAAGTGTGTGCAAACCTCCCCTTTGCTGCTGAGCACACCCCGACCTATGAATGATTAAACAGTAAAGATATCTCGCATGTTTTTTTTCCCACAGACCTTTTTGTCAGCTCTAACAATATAATGAGAAGCGAATTACATGATGAAGAAAAGAGGATTGGG
>VUQI01055059.1:9755-37695 GCA_015106735.1 Paratilapia polleni | reverse complement strand
GACTGGTGGAGAGCATGCCAAGACGCATGAAAGCTGTGATTGCAAATCAGGGTTATTCCACCAAATATAGATTTCTGAACACTTCCTAAGTTAAAACATTAGTAATGTGTTGTTTAAAAATGAATATGAACTTGTTTTTTTGTATTGTTTGAGGTCTGAAAACACTGGACCTTTTTTTGGTATTTTGACCATTTTTCATTTTCTGCAAATAAATGCTCTAAATGAAAATATTTTTATTTGGAATTTGGGAGTTATGTTGTCAGTAGTTTATAGAACAAAACAAAAATGTTCATTTTACTCAAACATATACCTATGAATAGCAAAATCAGAAAAACTGATCATTTTGGAGTGGTCTCTTAATTTTTTCCGGAGCTGTATATACATATATATATACACATATATATATACATATATACATATATATATATGTGTGTGTGTGTGTGTGTGTGTGTGTGTGTGTACCTCTGAGGCAGCAGTCTGTCATGAGTAAGGTACCCAGCCTTGTGCACATCTTTGTTGTAGTCTCCATACTTGGCCTGGACAGAGTATGAAGCCAGCAACACAGCTGTTTCTGGAGGACAGTAGTTCTCATCATTCAGGATGGCCTCCTTGACCTGGCAGAAAAGGTGTGAGTGACTTTAACGTATCAAATTTATTCAACACACTGTAAAATTCAGTTAACAACATTTATGCCAAGCATCAAGAGAACTCGATGACAGTAATGCACAATATGATAATGTGCATTTTTTGAAATAACTGAAAAAGCTCACATTTACCTCTCACTTGTCAAAAATATAGTGATGTCCTAAGTGTGTGGAGTTACCTGCAAGAAGAAGAGTCTCTGGGTGATCTCTTGGATTAGTTCCTCTGAGACATCTTCGGGGAAGAACTTGGCTCTGAACTTAAACTGCAGGGGACTCTCTTTCTTCACATCTTGCTGGGTCACCTGGATTGTTTAAAAAAATACTTTATCATTATCTATCTATCAATTAATCAACAGATCTCAAACTTTGTGTCAATGCTACATTTCGGCGAATAGCCTTGAGGCCATTTAAGAAAAATGAGAAGATAAAGTAGTGATCCATGCAACCTTCTTAGAGGCTTGGCTGTAATCCAAAACAAAAGCATGTTAATAGACTGTACTAAACCTGCATATTCATCACATAACACTTCAGTAATGTGGTCAGTGTCAGTTCATACAGTTCTTTATATATGATGACATACCGGTATGCCAGTGGAGTGGGCTATGCATATGTGCACAGTTGACAGCCACATAGAAAATTGTTTCCACTGGAGTCCCACTTGTTAGACAAAATCCTGTCGGGGATCATGCTGACAGCCCTGCAGTGGCCCACTGGCTGGGGGCCATGACACTCACATACACACCCATATCTGTGACCATCAACATGTACCAGTTTCAAAGCACTTCACTGTTACTGGAATTTTTTAAATCACTATTTTTCTGTAGCCTTTGCCTTTCGTCTCTGTCTCATACACACGCTTGTGGAGTCAGAGGGAATTTTTTTGTAATGCGAACTTGGAAATGCAGACACACTGTAATAGTGGGGGTGTTAGGGCTGGAGGGTGTTTTGGGGTGGGTGAGAGAGGAGGGCTGTTGAAAGAGCACATCTGAGGCTCCACTACCACAGTACTGCTTTAGGCAAATACCAGACAAAAAACAGACACTGACACTGGATGGAACATGAAAGTGAGAACAAAGGAGAAAGACCCTGAAAAAGCATTATGAAGAAAAACAGTCCAAGTGCAAGAGTTTAAATAAAGTAGTATTTATTAACTTTGTTTTGATGGTTATTATAACAACAGAAGATGAAAGCAAAGGGAGACTTACCTTTTTATTGAGCTTTAGCCAAGTGATGTAGCCTTTACTGTCCACATATTGTAGGCCAAAGAACCACACCTCTCGCAGACCCACTGTCTTCACCACCTGAAATAAAGAGCAGGATAAATAAAGAACAGTGAATTCTTACAGTTTATCCTTTTTTAATAGTATAGTTTTCTTTTGATTTGTGACCATTATGTATACATTATAAATCTAATCTTATATGATAACATACTGTGATCTGTGTTAAGTGGCAGAGATAATTAGATGCCATTAGAAGGGACACTTAATTATCAGCTAGAAGTCAAAGAAATTGTATTTAAGTTTCTGTTCCACTTGCTCAATAGCTGTTTAATAAACTGCCATTAAATAACTTTAGGGAGAGTTTATATTGCTATTTTTACTCTCAATTCTTATTATTGGGACTGATAGATTTCTTTGGTGGTGATTAAAACATCTCTAGAGGCACCAAAAATTCCTCTATGCAGGAAAAACAGCTGATAGTTTAAGGGGACGAAAAACGTAGTCTCAACCTCTCAAGTGCCAAGATAATGCCTGCCAAGACCCCTACATGCATTATTTTAGCTGGTTATCATCACAAAAAACCAGGTGATAAACAGCAATAATCCTCTACCAGTGTTTACAATTGTTTTCAAATGTGTCCCCTCAGTTGGATTTTACAGGATTTTACATCACAGCACATAACAGGAAGATCACTTAATGTCCGGTGATCGCTAGCGATTAGTAATAAACATTTAGAAAGCAATTACCAGGGATATTAATCCATCAGGGGTGAAAAAAAGTGACAAAGATGTGAACAACTTACAATGAGACCCATCTTTAAAATATTTTTTTATCTTTTTTGGTCACCTGGTCAAACAGCTGTTTTCCTGTTGTATTTGGCTGGATTGCAAATTCCAGCTCTGCATCCATGGTGGTCACACGGACATTGATCTAGAAAACAAAAACAAGACATTCACTTTGTTTGCAATACTACACAAGTGAAGACATTTACCACAAATTAAAAATAAGTGTAAATAACCTACGTGTGCTTGTTAACTATTTCTCTCTGTTGCTCCCTCTTTACCCCCTTCCTCCCCCTTTAAGTCAGTTAAATAACATTTAAATTATTAAGCTTGAACCAAATACTGTACCTGCAAGAATCAGAATAGAAATACCTAAAGAATTATTATTATTAATATTATTATTATTATTATTTAAGATGTTATGGACAGATGAGATTAGGAGGTACCCTTGAAGGACTAGATAGGTGGGCCCCCAGCTGAACATAAAGCAGCAGTTCAAATCAACCAGTCTTCTGAAAGACAGCTTCTTCAAGCTGTGGTATATGAAAAAGTCTGCAACATTCAAGGTATTTATGCAGGACGATGCTTCATCCCATGTGTCTCCACATTACTCCACTGCTTGACAAACCAACAAAGGCTTCAAAGAGGATCCAATGAGGACTTGGTCCCCTTGCTCTCGTTATTTAAATCCCACTGAAAATTTACACACCCTTCTTAAGTGAGAGATTCACAGTAACTGTATATAACTTTAAACATATGAAAGTCTGCTTGGGTGTGCACATCTAATATTGGTCGTGATCAAGTAGGGAGAATCACAGAGAACTTAAGAATTGAGGTGATACTGTCAAAAAGGGGAAAAATGTCTCATTAACTTTTGAAACAGGAAAAAAATGACTCTATATAACATTCACTTTTCGTACAGATTAAAGTTACAGTTCTCTTGGAATACTGCAGGATGTGGTGCACAGCACGTATGCACCGGTACTACTGACAGCTCATCTCAAGGGCCGCTGTTCAACTTTTCCTCAGCTAAGCAATAATATTCCAGGAAATTACAGATTTTTACAGAGGACAATGGAAGAACATTTTCTCCATATGTGGGCAATCTGTCGAATCCTTTCCATCCTACCCTCTCAGCGCACTGCCAGTGAAAAGAAGCCCCACTTTTTCAAGGCAAAGACCTCTGTTGGGGTGGAGCAGAGGATAAAACTCAGTCATTGGTTGTTCCTCTTTAAGCAGCACTGGCAGTAGGCCTAGAAGCAGCTGATGGCACAGAACAGAGTAAGGCTGACCTCCATGGCATCTGACATCCTTCCTCCCACACCTACTCATACACTGAGCTGCACATTGCCTCAGTGGTGGTTAACAATACGAGAAGAGAGGCGGAGGAAAGCACAGAGTAGAGAGGAAGACGAGAAGCAAACTGAAAGGCAGGGTGCAAAAGCAAAGTTTAGCAAGAGCACGAGAGGAGAAAAAAAAAAAAAAGAGCGGGGCTATAAAACGCAACAGGAAGTAAGAGAGATGATCTGGGGTATACTCCCTTCGAGATTAAGTTACAGCGAAGTTACTGAAGATTATTCAACCATACGAAAAAAGAGAAAGAAAAACGGACACAGAAAGAAGAAGCTGAGGGAATGAACCATCCTTTTCCTCTCAGTAATTATAAATAAAACCTCAGGAATGCTTACTTTCCATTCCTCCCCTCCTGTTTTTGACACTCTCTCCTGCATTCATCCCCTTTCTCTCAATGTCCCTGCAATGGATAATCCATGAAAGTTGTGGCTATACAGCACATAGCTGGACTCCCACATGGAACTCAGCCCACAATGTATTTGCTGCCACCTCCCTCTCGTTAATTACCCATTAAATGTTGCAGCACTTTCCCCACAATATAGATATCCTGCATGGCCACACTATAATTAATGTGCAACAATCCATTTCTCTAACAATTTTAAATGGACTAAAATGCATCCTTCATACTGAAAAATGTGGACAGCTTCCTGGAAAGACATTACGCCTCAAATAACTAAATGCCTGTTTGCCTTCAGTCCAGGTCTGATTCAACTGCTGCATTAAAACAAATATTTAGTCCTCTGCACTGAAATTTCTATGACTTACTTGTTGCCAAAGTCTCTTTCAATGAGGATTCTGCACAGAGGGGACCAATTCAGTCAAAATCAAGAACAAAAGTTTATTCATGTCTGGGAAAAGAACCTATACTGCAATATGTACCAGTTATCCACAGGGATGGATAAAGGTATGATTTGATGAAATGAGCGTGCAGTGCAGGAGTGGCTCTGGTAAATCAAGCTTTTGAATACTTGAATAATGATTAAGTTATTAAAAAAAAAAAAACATCAAATAGCTTATGCATTATTTTCCCTAGTTTTTCCCAGCACCTGGCACAATGTAATGTGCCACTACTGCCAGATGTTGGTGGAAATGCACCTTGAAGCACAATTAAGCAACAGAAATAGAAGAATGTGCTACTAACTACCAGGCGTCGGACCAGTAAAATATGTGAGATGCAGTGGGATTAGTTGGTGCTGTACAAAAAGGAGAAATATGCAATGTCAAAGACGACAGTCAAACGTGGAATTCCTTTAAATAACAAAGGAAAGCAAAGTCCAGTGTGAACTCTAAAAGGTAAAGCTAGCATGTCACAAGTTTACCACAACTATGAGCGATCACTGGAGAAGTTTGGGGTTGAGGTCAATCTTCAAAGAATAGTCAAATAATTGTCAGTGAAAAGTGAATAGTAGGTCAGGGCCTTTCTGTGTGGAGTTTGCATGTTCTCCCTGTGTCCGTGTGGGTTCTCTCCTGGTACTCCGCCTTCCTCCCACAGTCCAAAGACATGCAGTTAGTGGGATTAGGTTAATTGGTGATTCTAAATTGGCCGTAGGTGTGAATGTGAGCGTGAATGGTTGTCTGTCTCTCTGTGTTAGCCCGGCAACAGACTGGCGATCTATCCAGGGTGTACCCCGACTCTCGCTCTATGGCAGCTGGGATAGGCTCCAGCCCCCACCCGTAACCCTGAATAGGATAAGTGAAAGAAAATGGATGGATGGATGGATGGACATGAATAGTAGTTGCAAGCAGAATAACAGTATTGAAATGTAAAGAGTAAAAATTCTGGCTACAAGACTTTGAATGCTCTGCAAAAACACAGCCCAAACCAAAACAAAAACAAGATCTTCCAATTAAAATTTTATCAAAACAATTCAGCTACAAAAATAATGATTTGCTATCTGAACTAAAAATGTTGCAACGCATGGTTGTGCATAAAAATACCATTTAATTTTTCTACGATCGTCACTGTATACCCATGCATGCTACTCTATTATTTGTGGCAATAGGTTTTTCCCCATAAGTGATGTTTTCTGTTTCTAATTTCTAGCTGATTTTACTTACTGCACAGAGTGCATGTGCAAGTAACTCCCAATCTGAAGGTCGAAGATTTTTAGTCCTTAGTCAGTTTTTTTGTGAGATTCCTAGGAGTGATTCTGGAATGCTTCATGACTGGGGATCACTCTGGGCACTTTACACCATGACTGGGATCCAATAACATAAGCTACTTCTGACAACACAACCCTGTCAACATTTCAATGAGGACAATAAAGATACTGTTACATGGAACAGGGGCTGCTGATATCAAGGAAAACCAGCTCTTAACCTTGAAATGCAGATGCTTCAAGATAACCCAATTATAAAACAAACTAATGCGAACAAATATTCAACAGGAACCTAATAATGACAAACTCCATCAAAAGCTACTAAGGTAATAGGGTCACTGCTTTCTTTTTCATACAACTCTGCAAGCCTTCACATAATCACACAAAATACAAACCATGAGGAACTACTACACAGAAAGTCGGTTAGCAGAGGTGGTGAGCACTGACACCTACACCCCTGTTTTGGTCCTGAGGTTAAGAGATAAAAAAACAAACTGAATGCTTTCATTGATATTTTAATGTACTGTTTACTTCCTGCTAGCTGGTCTCTATTGGAGTAAATACAGGCTGTGGACCTGGTCTCCCTTGTAAAATAACCTCTGCATGAATCATTAGAAATTACCGCTGCTACAACAATACCCTTCTCTTTCAGTTCCTAAAAGAATAATCTCCATCATAAAAATTATGGAGTTAAAATTGACTTTGGATAACTGCCTTACAATACTCCCTGTGCAGAGATCTTTTTTAACAATTATGTAAAAAATTCTTTCACAATTAATTAAACTAAGCAAAACCTGACTAGTAAGGCAACATTTGAATCTACTCTTGCAGATGCACAAAACTAGCCACTAACAGCAGCATAATGTATTCATGGTTAACTGACAGATGAATTAAGACTTTGTGTTGATTTCAAGAGTAACTGACTTTGTGAGAAAAGTTACACAGATTGTAGTGCTGAGCTTGGGTTTCCTAGTGATTGGCCTTGACTGTGCCTTCCCCTCTGTTTGTGTGGGGCCCGCCTGCCATCAACCATCAGCTGTGAAAGAGCCAACCTTTGTGCTGCGAGTGAGTGTGTGTATATGTGCCAAAACACAGCAAACCCACAGAGCGGAAAGAGGTGGAATCCTTTACGGACCAGACGGTCAGTTAATCCTGTCTCTCCTGCAGAGCGAGGGGGAGGAGAAGTGGGACAACAACATGCCGAAGCACTGACACAGCTAATCAGACACTCCGACAACTGAGACGCCTTGAAGGAGTGACTTTTGCAAGCCTGTCCTTAAACAACACTGTCTGGTGACACAAGACACGCTGACTGGGCAACACGACAGTCCTTAAAAGGACCAAATTACTCTCCTTAAAAGGACAGTGTTAGCAATTTGAGGAAAGACTTGGACCAGGAGTACATTCCAAACAAAGACACATTTAAAAGATTATCAGATTTAGCCAACTTTAGCAGGAAAAAACATCAACACAACATACAAATCCAGGTGCTTAATTCTATCACAATGCCATATGAGGACGCCTTGCAGACATCATGTGAACTGAAGAGCTTTAAAAGTTCCTAAAAGCGCAACACAAACCCTAAAATTAGTGTGACACTGGATATCCACTTGATGAGTCAAGTTCCAGTTGTGGCATTGGCTCGTCATGCTTCAGAACCAGTTCCAACATCTAGTGGAAACATTTTAGAAACTTCCAGTAAATGTTAAAACTCTCTTCATTCCTTCTTTTCTCTTCTGTCTTTCCTATTGCTTAGCTAAGAATATTAGATACCAGTTTTATTTGTGTTAAAATTCATTAACAAAATAAATGCTTCTATTGCCTGAATATCAATTTAATGAGTTACTATTACAATAAACCTTTTTTTTTAAATATATATATATATTTGCAAGTGTATTTACATGACTCAGAGGCACAAGCTGGTGTTTCCCAATCATATACTTTACTTGGGCAGATCACCCAGGTATAATAACAGCCGCTCAAGTATATTTGGCAAGTCATTTCAGCATTTTTATAATCAATTCAATGACCACTGTGGGTGAAGAAAGTTTTCAACAGAACTGTCATTTGTTAAATCAAGCAATTTGTACTACTCCTCTATGAAGCAGAATTAATCCCCATAATCATAATATAAAGATAATGGCTGTGTGTATTTAAATGTAAAATGATCACTCAGAGAAAGTCAGAAGCAACACAATGTCACCATTTTCCCCTCATGCAGTGCACAGCATCATTTGGCCCAGACACACACAGAGAGAGAGAGAGAGAGAGAGAGAGAGAGAGATAGGTGCCTGAGGCTGGACAGCAAGACCTTATGGAGCAATAGTGTCTAGAGATTTTGGGGAAAAAACCCAAACTGGCTAAAGTGGTCTAGAAAGTTGCAAAATATTTCTAAGGGGAACTAAAGCAGGGTGACCACTGCTGTGATTTCCACATTTTAAAAAAGCAAATATCTGTAATCCAATCAGAAATTAAAAACCAAATACCTTCCCAGATATCAGAACAGTCAAATATACATTTCAAGCTCTAAATAAATAAACTTTAAAAAATGTTTTTATTAAAATTCTTTGTTTCTTTGGGTCAGCAGCTGACTGCAGTTTGCCATCTTTCATTTCCCTAAGAACTATTCAGTTATGTCATAAATCCCACTGCAAATTATTTTGGTCCACATTGAGATCACGATTATTTGACACAATTACTCACAGTCTTTGGAAAAGAGGTACAATTATTGAATTTAAGTCATATTTATTGAACGCTGCCTTTTGTACTTCAATTATAATTCAAGTGAGAAAAAAAACCCTGAACATGACAAGCTGGTAGGGAGTGAACTTGGAAAGGAAAGCCGTGCACTCAAAGACAAACAAGAGCGTCATCTGATTTAGTCATCACTGGAAGCCAGAATTTAAACTGTATGTCAGATTGGTTACTCAATACCAAACAGAGAAACCCAAAGTACAACACACACACACACAGAGTGTGACTTAATTGACTGCTGAGGATGTGCCATTAATGAGTTTTGCATCTCACATAGCTGAATGCTGCTATATCAGTGTTCAACATCTCATATATACCACTATTTAACACCGTACTGTAGTACAACAGGTGAGGCCAACAAAAGTGAAATCCCAACAAATATCTCATTAAATTTACAAGTTGTATAAAATCCAAGGGCTCTATCAATTATGTTTTGTTTTATAGGTGATGTCATTTTGAGATGTTTCTAAATCCTCCTCTCCATTTCAATTGCGAACACAAGTTCTCACTCAAATGGGTCCCTTGTTAAATGTGCAGCTGTTTAGTAACTGTAAGCTGTTTAGAGGAGCTTTGCTGAGAAGCCTTAAGACATACACATCAATCAGTAGAGCCGCTAATCTGGCCTGCTGGGCTCCGAGCAACTGTCTGTCCCTCTGATTAACCTCTCCCCTGCAGAGTGAGGTAGTCCTCAAAGGGAGGGAGGAATGGAAGGAGGCGTGAGAGCGGATAAGGAATCACCACTACCTGCAAACAAAAACATTCATGCTCTGGGGGAAGAGAAGGTGAATGTTGTGTGGGAAGCACTGCTTATTCATTGTTGTATGGAATTGTGAGAAACTTAAGAAGATACACTAGGGGGATAATAAAAGCTGGGCCTTACCCTATTAGACTATTGACCTGCCACAGTTTCAGAAATAGCTGCCATCTGTACTAAACTTGCCTGAAAACGCATTAGTAAAATGAGAGATTTCTTTACTGGTTCTGCCCATCCTAACTTGATTGTAACCCTGGGATTTCTAACAAAAATATGGTCAGCATCATTTTCAAAAGTCTTAATTGAGCCATCACAGTTTTTCTGCACTAATTCCAGGGTTTACAATACTCCAGCATATCTGGCAGTATATTACAAGTCCAACAACCAGTCGGGCACATGCTAACCCCTTACCGGGCCACCCTAATCATAGGGAATTCTTCTTTAACACTTTTTTTAAGACATCTTTTTAAAAACGCAGACCACAACCATTAGGAAACACTGTGCTCTCAGCACTGTCTGCAGCTCATGTAGCAGTGTGACACCATAGCTTAGTATAGTGGTGTCTTTATGATTTGCTCACTAGTTTGTGAAATACATTGCTGGAAGGATAATAAACAATAATCATTTGTCAATTTCCCTGGAATATGTGCAAATATACTGACATCAGAACTCTTCATTCTCTAAAAATCAGTATTGACTGTATATAAAAAATGGATATAGCCACTATGATGTTACCTGTTTCTCTCTAGACTCTCCATTTTAAAGTGTCAAAATTTGTGTTTTGGCTGCCATCATGTTGGTTTTTGGGAGTATGAAATTACCGAATTCAGACCAGAGTGTCAAGTGCTAAGTTAGCTAATACTGGAAAGCTCGGTCAGCAAGCTGCATCCACAACCCGTACAGGTCCAATGTATAGGCAGGCATACCTGCTAATTATTGCTAAACAACAGTCTAAAAAATACTAGACTATCACTCACTAAAACATAAACTACTTGTAAAGTCTGCACCACAAAGTAAGCCATACTATTTGTCATCCCAGTTTTTGTAATTCCATCAAATATGATCTAAAAGGCACCAACAGCAAAAACAAAATAGAGCTAAGTAATTGGAGGATGAGGGGAAGCCTAGCATTAAGCTGCCAATAAGAGTGGCCTAGTGCAATAAAGTTAACCCTTTAACTTAATCAAAATGGTTGAGTTACAAAACAACAAAAACCACTCTCCACAGAGGTGGGTGTATTCATTCATTCACTTTTTGTACTAAGCTGTAAGACTTAGTACAAAAATAAACTGTCAGGTTAACATGACAATTAGGATGGACTCATTTTTGCAACCAGCCTCAAGTGGCTGCACCAGGAACTGCAGCTTTTAGTACTTTCTTGTTGGCTTTATTTGTTTTTAGTTCAGAAAGTTGAGCTTGGTATTGGCTCCACAAATACAGTACTGGCCTGTCCTAATGCAAGGTGTAATTGTAGCAAAGGCTACGGTTTTGAAAATGAAAATGTACTGGTGCATAGCCAGTTTTATTGTTGCCTAGAAGCAGTATCATATCTCCTCTCTTCTCGCAACCCCTTTTGCTTTCCTAACTTAAAATTCCTCAAGAGTATCTCCTGAGCACCACAATAAATTCCTAATTCCTGCATTTACATATTATACCCAAATTTGAGGCTCATTCTACTGACAGCCCCTCAGCAGTCTGATGATATTTTTCTCTTGACTCTCTGCTCCTCACTTTGACAGAGCCAGGATGTTGACATAGCCTGGGCCCCCAAAGTATACAGCAGGCCACCTCTTCAACAGGAAAAGAGCTACAAGCTAGGAAGCCAGCAACGACCCTCTTCCTTTCACCTCATAATCCCCTGCCCCCAGCCAGGGTACTCCAACCAGAAGGAGTAGGATATTGTTTTCATGAGAATAAGTATAAATAAGGATCCTGATATACAATTCACAATCAGTTAATTAAAAACTATATCCATCAATCAATCAACTCCACTTCAGTCAGCAAAAAGCTCTGCTGCAGCCTTGGTGAAACTTCTTAAAAGCAGTATGTGTCAACATTATCTCCAAAGAAAACCTAACAGCATGTCCACATGGCTGACTGTAAAAGCCTTACTGCAGACAGAACCATTTGTTTCTGTGTTTTAAAATAAACTCTCAAAATCCGCATAGTTCTGATTGTGACTGAAAAAAAAAAAACTAATGAAAATGTATTCTCCTCTAGGTCAGCATACTTTGACACTCAACCTTGCAATTGTTTTCATGCTTGCATATAAACACTGACAATCAGATATAAGAGACTGTTCCAAAAGTTTTTTATGTCATATACTAGACCCAGAGGAGGTCATGTCTGCACTTGTTTCCTCTGTTTATTATGTCAGTGCTTCCCTGCAACAAGCTGTACTGTCTCTGTCAGATATTGTCTGTAACACAAATGTCACTCTCAGCAAAGCAGTGTGCTGTCCCAGAAGCCGTTTTTGGGATTTTGCCCTGGTGACTCAGGGGACAAGAGGGGGGAAGTGAAGGATGACATCAGTGCCTGGCTGTCCCTCTTCTATATCTTCCTAACCCACCCAAGGACACAAACATCCATCCCCTAAAGAGCAAGACAAGAGATGTGTTTCACTTCTGGGGAGCCTGTTCTCATTTCCTTGAAAAGTTTCTGATGCAAGCTTCAGCAACTGAACTTTGATTTTTGTCCAAGCAAAAGACACATAATGTAAGCTTAGTATCAAATTAAACAGAATTAGACAACTAAAAATAACAGATTACACAGAATAGCTGCCATAAATCTCTTACTGCACAGGGAAGACTACAGGGTTGGACACTGGTCAGATGCTGACAAGCTTTAGCTAAAGGAATACACAGAGAGATGATTAAAAGTGCCATGGACAGACAGAGAAGTGAAACTGAAACTAAACTATTTATCTGGTAATTACTACATGAAACTCAGTGGAATTACCAGAAAGGGCTAAAGGAGCAATGATGCTGAATAGGGTTTGTTGGCATTTAGAAGAAAGGTGACAGCTATCTCATGATTTGGTCCAATGTTGGTTGAATGTGTGCTGAGTAAACCTGCATTATTGGTGGGTCTGCTGCCTAAAAGTGGTATAACTCTGCAAGACATAATTTCCCCAGACTCATGCCTGCCCTAGCCAAGTCTCTTCATGATGGAAAAGCAACAACGGTGGGAAGCAGACAGCCATGAAGGGACTGCATCAAATTGGTTTTGTTTTGGCGTTGTTCACATCCTAGGAGTCTGGCATTCTCTCCACCCTCTAAGCAACAATGGCAGCAGTGTTGCAGTTGCGAGGCCTGTGGGCCAGGCAGTTCACTTCACACTCTGGCTGTTGTTTACTTGGAAGAGGAGTATGAGGAGTGGGAGCAGCCATGGGGATGAAACTGCCACTTTACAGATTGTTCAAATGAGGCTTTCGGCAGCAGAGCGTGCTGACTGTTATGACAACTCAAGAGCAGCTCTAAAGCGTTGGTTTATATGAGCGGAATTGGCAGGGGAAAAAAAACAAAAAAAACAAGCAACTTTCATGCATCTGATTCATATCATGTGTCCTGAACCAACCACATTTTGTCCATCAAACAATGTCATTCGATTGGCAAAAAAAAATACCAAAATCAAGTGGGGTTCCTGGCTTCTTTCTCTCACACTGCATTACTCTGTAGAAAAGAGTGTGAAAAAAGCAGCTCAAATTTGTATGTCAGCTCTCATAAAGCGCTTTAAGTCACTTACTGGTTTAGGCATCTTTGTTTCCTCTCCTCCTTACACCCAACAGCTGAGAGGAAAAATCCGTCACAGGACGGTGGCAAGACCTTTATCACAGGACCTGAAAAAGAAAAGACTTTTGTTTTCTTGGTTTTTTTTTACATAAGCACCCAGCATTGATGGGTGAAACCAGAGACACTTTTAGAAAGAGAAATGCAAAAAAAATTGATAAAAGCCTAGGGAAAATTCTGCTTAGTAGTGGTTGTCCCTCCCTGGCCACTAAAGAACAAATCAAGAACCAGGAAACATGTAGGCCTATCGGGGTGTTGCACTGCTGCATACGCACAGTTGAGGTTCATGATAGTTTCAGTTATCATCTCAGTCTACCTGTAGGTAGGTGTACTTATTGATTTTCTTAATGTCCCAGTGACCACTGAAATAAAAGTTATGGCTCTTTCCCTATTCACGCAACAGCTTCAGTTTGACCGAAGGGATCGCAAAGATGGCCGCTGAGTGGCAAGACTTGTTTCTAGAAGGACTTTGGTGAAATATTCTAAGCCGCCCTCTAAGTACAATATCACTTGCGTTCAGTCACTGAATGACCCGACAGGAAACACTACATTTAATTTTAGTGATCACTTGTTGCATTTAGCAAATATTATTTGCTAAATGCAACAAATTAGGATTATTGTAACATATTAGGATTATTCAGTAAAGCCCTAAATTCAGTGTACAGACAACAGATTTTGATGTACAGACTACAAAATCTGTACATCTGAAAAAGAGGAAATAACAATCAAGAGAAAGAATAAAGAACAATAAAAAAAAACAAAACAAAAAAGAAACCAACAACAAACACATGAAAAACAAAACAAACAAGAAAAAAAACAAAACAAGAAAAAACACTGAAATCAATGCCATTGCTCAATCTGTTAATGACTACAAGCCACAAACCCAAACAGCCAAAGGCACAGAGAAGTGGTTTTGCATTCAATCACAACATGCACAAACACTTTGCATAAGTGTACATACGGTAACTATTGCAAGAGTGCATGGGGAACACTACTTTGAATCGGCGTGTGGAAGAAAAAAAACTGTAAGACAGTCAAGGCTTTATGCTGTGGGACATAATTATCAAATATACTTAAAATAAAAGTTATATGTGACAAATTCCATGCACTCCCTTAATTTAGCCCAGTGGCAAAGGAACTGATATTTAACATTAAAAAAAACCCTCAACATCAATAGTTTTCGTGGTGACTTCCAAGAACAATCATTTTAGCTGCTTAACTACAGAAGGCTCATGCATCCATAACCAGATTCCTATATGTTCATGTCATTACTGCTATGGACTGCTTTACTTTTGTGTCACACCTGCCTAGCTTTCTGCAATGTGTCACAGCACCAGGTATACTTTACTAGAAACACAAGCCGGAAATAGTTTGGTAATGACCCCTGCTGAACTGTAATATGATAGTGAAAAGATCCAAGGACACTCAGAGTTTCTCTTGTGTGGACATGAATCACATCTGGGAGTTTCAGTATGGTTTAATTGTATGCAACTACCTCAAAGCTCATAAAGTGCATTAATACACCTTTGCCTGACTGAATGGAGAAGGTGCATCATTACTGCCATAAGCTTGCTAAAGGTCATTTAATGCCAAAGGGATACAGCCAGGTCTCATGAGTTTTGTTTGCCCAAAAATACTTTAGTAGCCATGACCCGACCACTGACATTAGATTTACTGTCAAGTTATTTTGCAGTGCAACGTCGCACCTAGTTAAAATGAATTTGGCACCAAATATCTGCAAGTTCAAGATCCAAACCTACTACTTCTACTCTTCCCCATTTACGAAATTAAAAGAACATTTAGGAGCAATGATTGTCACCATATATGAGTTTAATACTCTATAGTATATCACTATTCCTTCACATATTAACAGTGTGAAATAAACGTTTAAGAGAATTTGTAAAGTTTGAGCTGTAGCGTTTGTAGTCCTGATCATGACATGCCCACTTGTAGCTTGTGAGCAATTAGCTTTACCCACCGAGAGTTGGCTTCCGTTACGCTGTACTGTAACCGCAATTTAACAACTATAAATGTTAGCTACAACAGCATAACACAACGGGAAAAAAAAAAAAAAAAAGTCCGACGCGTTAAATACTCGTGTTATAAGTTTATCTGGACGGGACACTAACGTTAGAAACTATCTTTTTTTAAAAGAGATACTCTTCATGAAGTCAAAAGTTTGCTCGTTGAAAGGCTGACATTATCAAGCTAGTGGGTGTAGTCCACATAACGGGACGAGCCTAGCCGACGGTTGCCTCGCTCGAGCTTGTGAACTTTTAACGCCTGAAAAATGTTGGCTGTCATTTATTCGCCACTTTTGCCGCTAAAAAAAATTAAACATCTTAACAAATTCTGAGTTAAGACTGCGTAAAGCATGGTAGGGTGCGTTTAAGACAGTTTAAGGCACACAACTTGACAGAAGTCGGCCTTTCTGTGACACACTGAATCGGTCGAACACGAGGAAATCCGCTATTGCATCAAACTTGAAGAGAAGCTCATCTTTTCAGGGAGAGGCAACTCACCGGGGGACGATGTGTGTCTTCAAATTGGTCGAAGAGCCTTGTATCTTCAAGCCTAACAAAATATTCACGATGAAAAATGCCTTCTTACTCCGGATGCTTGTCTCTCAATGCGTTTACTGTTATAAATTCCCGCAGACATGGAAAAACCCTTCAAGTCTAAACCATAAGGCGATTTGGGGGAGTCGGTGTCGAGCCAGCCGGAATAGAGTAATATGACTTCCGGTCTTAACTTTAAAAATAAAAGTGGCCTGGCTTTACACAGCAATGAGCTGGGAAGAAAATTACATCACCCTGCATTATATTTGCTGTATGAAATCTGACACTTGTTCTTTTCTAATTTTGGGTGGATGATTTAAAAAATAATATCCATTTTTCTCTATCACGTCACGTTTTTTCACAAGTGGTAACTGTAAACATGATCCAGATGTTTTTTGCTATGTCTGTGGATGCTTCACTACATCCAAACAGTGAGAAAACATAACAGATTTTGTGAAAAAGGCATACTTTGCTTATTTTCGTATGAAATTGGGTGACCAAGACAAGCCATGGGCACCTCATTCAGTTTACCATGCGTGTGTGGAAACCTCCGAGTGGACTGAGGGAAAGAGACAGAGCTTGGGTTTTGGTATTCCAATGGTATGGAGGGAGCCACAGAATCACTTTGATGGCTGCTACTTCTGTTTAGTCAAAAACTAAAACTAAATCATCTATCAGTTCCCCTAACCTGCCATCAGCAATGAGACCTGTACCACATTCAGATGAAATACCTCCTCCCATTTTTACTGGCTTAGTTGATGAGAGAGAAGAGTCTGATGTTGTTTTGTTTTCAGATGCACAACATTGTAGTGATGAGGACTTTGAAGATCCATCTTCTAGTAGCTCATCTGTCCCCCAGTTATTCACTCAACCAGATCAAATGACTTAGTACCAGATTTGGATCTGCCAAAGGAAGCGGCTGAGTTGCTTGGGTCTAGGCTCAGTGAGAAAAACCAGGAACCAATTTTTCTTTTTATAGGCATAGTTGAAATGGATGATGACTTTGTCTATTGTGTTGATGCTGAAGGTCTTTTGGGTGCAATGGGTTGTGAGTACAATGGGAATGAGTGGAGGCTGTTCACTGACAGCTCAAAAACCAACCTAAAATGTGTCCTAGTGCATTTTAGGCTGCAATTACTTTGCATCCATACCAACTGGTCATTCTGTCCAGTTAAAAGAAACCTTTGAAAATATGCAAACTGTGTTGGAGAAGCTGAAATACAATGAGCACAAACATTAAAAAAAAAATGGATTTGCATTTTGTGACAAAACTGTACATGATTGAATATTTTTATTTGTATTTTTGAACTCAGCATCATTGAATTAGGTAACATCAGTGATTTTCTGGAAAACAGCAGAAATTGTATTTTTTGATGCAGGGCAGTGTTATCATTAAACAGTGGACATCTGTCGATATACCTCCCGCATATAAAATTCCCTCAGCTTAGAAAGCTTGTTGTCGTTTAGTATAAATAATCTGACAACCACCTTCGGACTGAAAATGTTAGATTAATTTGCATTTAAGACAGTGAATATGCGCTACATTGCAATAGCCCTGCATCTTCAAACTGACATTTACCTCTCCAGTCATTTTCACTAAAGTATTTGTATAATTTCTGCCACAAAACTGAAATATGTAAGAGAATTAGGTAGCCTACAGACCACTTTCAACCTTTAGTTTCACTTCAACTGTGAGCTCGGACTTTATTTTGAAGAGAAAAAGACAGATATCCGGCCATGTCATCAGTTTCTCTCGCACACTTGACGCAGCTAACTGTAGAGATGTACAATATGGCTGTCAGTGGCCGAGGAGTGGATGCAAGAAATGTATGGGGCATGCACCGTGCCATGAGGTGCATTAGCGATGATTTATACCTGTGTAAGCCTGCACATGTAGGTTGCTCTGAAGTGAATTCAAATGGCACTTACACAAAAGCTTTAGTGGTGCATTATCTAAATAGCCTTCTCGTCTTCTGCAATTTTAAACATGCCAGATCAGCGGTAGAGCTCCCCACTCTGGAAGTATGCATCAGTACATTAATTTGCTCTGAAAGTTTTGTCTGTACTGCATAGATAGTACCAAACACACCCAGTCTTCAGTTACAGTATGATCTGTTAGCAGATAAGTGTCGAATTATTCCAACCATTCATGCATCAAATATGACACACTATTTATCTTGACTAAAGATATCAGCCACTTTTAAGTCCATCACAACAGGTGGATATGAATGGATATCTAAGACTTCCAAACAACTGTGATGTCCCTGTTCAAGTCCAGCTAATTACCTTTGTCACTTTTAATATGTATTTCTATCAATCTTTCCTTGATACCTGTCATTAATGACAGGTATCAAGGAAAAAAGGTTAAGTTAAGGTTAGACTATCACTGAAAAGTTTGGGCTTGCTTAGAATTGTCCTGTTTTTGGAAATGAAAATGTTTTTGATTAAAAAAACAAAACAAAAACAAACTGATTACAAATGTTGTAAATGATAATTGAAGTTAAGTCATTACTGAAATATAATTGATGAGTTTAATGGAATATCTATGTAGCCACACAGAGGCCCATTTTCAGCATCCATTACTCCTAAAACTGTTGTGCTTATTTAAAAAACAAAACAAAAACAGTTGACTTTCTTGTTGCTGTTGTCTGCAGCACTGGTCTTTCTGGGTCCAATTACAGTTTCAAAATAGCTCCTGGATGCTTTTCTTCTGTGCGTAGATGCAAGGAAAAAGGCATATCTGAGGCCAATAAAAGACAAAATAAAAAGAGAGAGAGAAGGGGGAAAGAACACAGACACTGGACAGAGGAGGAACTGAAAAAAGGTGCTACAGACAGATGAATTTGAGTTTGAGGTGTCTTGATCAAAAAAGAACATCTGAGAGGCATACAAGGAAAAGATGCCAGATGCTGGAATCTGTCAAGCAGAAATGGGATGGTTTGGGGTGCTTTGCTGGTGATAAATTGGGAGATTTGTATGGGATTAAAGGGATCTTAAACAAAGTAGACTATCACTCCATTTTGTAGTGCTGTACCACACCCTGTGGACACTGCTTGTTTGGAACTAATGTCCTCCTGCAGCAGGATGATGACCCAAAGCACAGCTTTAAACTAAGCAAGAACTATTTATAGGAGAAGCATCACTGAATGTCAACCCTGATGAGCTGTTATAGGCACAGTCTGACTGTCTGAAGTACGCATCAAAAGAATTTAACTTATGGGAGGCTCTTGGGGAAGGCTATTATCTCATCAAATTAACAGCAAAAAAATGAGGGTGATTCTATAACTGGAGGAACATTATTTTTCAAAAATTCTGTAAGTATCTCCTCGAAAACATAGTCAGTTTTAGCAAATCAGTCTTATCAGGAAGACTAAGTGACATCCTTTTCTGTAGCTTACATAGTTGTGGGAAATAATTCCAACAATTTAATGGGAAAATATGATATAGTAACAGAACTGACCCAAGACTCTCAGACACATATTTTTGAGAGATAAAAGTTATTTTAAAATCATTTAAATGTAATAGAATTATTAAATTGGCTATTTAGGCAGTTTTAAAAGAAACATAAATGAAATGTTACCAAGAGAAAAGCAATGCAAAAATATATTTATTACAACAATCCATGATGGACAAAAATCACTAGCCAAACCAAACAAGAAATCATGTTTTTCAGCTGTGTAAGACACTTTGTAAAGAAAATATAATGATGTTACAGCTTGTGACATCTTATGATTCAATGATCCAAAGTGAGTAACAAATTACTACAATCAGAAAAAAAAAACAAAAAAAAACCACGTGAACAAAGCAGGCCAAAAATAATGACTTCTTACACCAAATGTACCTGCAATTATAGAATCACAATTTGTCAAAAGAAAAAGGTAAAGTCAAACTTATATAAATAAAAAACATTATTTTTCAGGCTGTCTTGAATATATTTCCTGTTCACTTTCCAGCATGTAATGAGTCCAGTTTTTCAAGTAAAAGAAGAAATTATAAGGGTAACAGCAAACCTTTGAGCAGTGGTTTATACCCAGAACACCCAAATCTTCATTCATGAATATTACACAGTTGCAACATTACAAATGTAAAGCTGTCACCCTTTCCCATATCATATATTATCCTCCATCAGCTGTACTGTATTATAGACAATCAAATTTTCAGTTTCTCCTCTGGGACTTTATCTGGTCCAGATAAAGTTGTGCAGCTTAAATACTTTTTACTGCAATATTGATGTTTGAGAATAAAAAAAAAAAACAAAACATTTGAGAAAGACAAATTTAAATATTTCACACAGAAAAAAAAATTAATGTAGATGTTTTAATGTATGTAATGTAAATTCTTTCACCAGTTGTGTATCTTTTTAATTTACTTGTGTTAATCACTAGTGCAATTTAATGGTCTTAAGGCCTATGTAGTATACTGACTCTTAGAGAACCTGCAAAATTTAATTTTTGCCCCCATCTTTCATGCCACCTCCTCAGGCTAGAAAAACATATGCACTGAATGTTCGAACTATTTGTAGTATATTCTTTATATTTTCATATTCTGCATATTTGTTTACTTTATTTATTTATTTGTGGATTAGGGTTTTTGGACTGAAACTTTCCACCACTAGATGTCAATGTGTCCTTTGTGTTGGTGACACTTGAGCAAATGCTGCCAAAGCAGCTGGTAGAGTCCATCCATCCATCCATCCATTTTCTTCTGCTTATCCTATTCAGGGTCACAGGTGGGGGCTGGAGCCTATCCCAGCTGCCACAGGGCGAGAGGCGGGGTACAGGACCTGGACAGGTCGCCAGTCTGTCGCAGGGCTGCTAAGTAGAGTCAATTAATGGAAATATTTCATAGTCTCACATTAAGAGGTCCATACATACCAACTCACAAAGATTGAGAAGTATATACAGCTGCTAAAAGTGAGAAATACTTCGGACAACACAATACAAATCTCAGCTTGCACAGCCACCTGGAAACCTGCAATAATGTGAACAAACAGTGCAGTTTGAAGTAACAAGAAACCTTCCATCAACTGAACGGTTTAAGCCTACTCTTGTGACTAAAACGTTTTAAAAGCTATCTATATAACCCAGAGGGCAGGCCTGTAGGCCATGGCCAAACAGACAGGTATAATGTGCTGCAGGATGAAGAAGAAAGATGAGAGGAAGAGGAGACAGCACTGAGCTGGGTCACAGAGCCGGGTCCAGTTAATTGGTTGGGAGTGGGCGGAGCTGCTGGCTTGCGAATTTGCGGGTGAGGACCCACACACAGCATTCACCATAGGAATCGGCAACGCCATCAGCTTTCTGTTTAGCAAAATGCAAAACTGTCAGTGTCAATCGGTGTATATCAGTGTAGTTTTCTATCAGGACGCACGGAGGCAGCGCGGCTCTGTCGGTAGGACAAATTCAATTGTTCGGCTGCGAGCTAACGTTTGGCACGCCTACTTACAAAAAGTGCGCAGCTCACATGCCCGAGGCTTCTTGGACACTCTTAATCCCCACTTTCAGACTGACAGTTCGGCACAGACTGGTTCACTGAGTTATACACTAATGTGAGTACAGCTCCCAGCGTGTCGAAACTCAAAAGTCCAGATTTAAATTAAATCTGGAGTTGACGCCTGCTCATATTAAGAGATATTTATTCCCAGAATATGGGAATTCTGGCATGCATACATGGTACTGGACAAAGTAAATGGAGTCTGGAGGTGTGAGAGAAGAGAAAATCAGTTTCAGTACTGAGGTGTGAAGTGTCTGTTGTCTTTCGAGAACAGTAAGCCAACGACCTCATGTTGTTCCATGAAATGGTCATTAAAAGCCAAATAGTTATAAAGTACTGTGCAGAAGTCTTGAGCCACCCCTCATTTCTACATTTTGCTTCCTAACAGCCAGACGTTCTTGTAATTTTTTAAAAGTGCTTTTGAGCAGCAGTTCTCCAGGCTTTCTGAAGGTCTTTAAAAGTTTTTCTTTGGACATTGGCTGCTTTTTCACTCATTGTCAGTCCAGTCCTTGTACCTGACCATTTTCAGACTCAAGGGATGAACCAGTGTTGTATCTACACACAGCAGACAACTTAGCAAAGAACCAATTGTATCTTTTGGCACTTTGTTACTAGCAGCCTGTCACAAAAACATATTTTTCTCATTTCTTTAGTTGAATCTATGAAAAATGTCAAAGATAACACAGTTTGGCAGGCATATAACTGTATTTTTATCTCAGCATGGTGTGCAGTAGTGTCTTTAAAAAAAATTGAGGAAACTGGAGAAGAGGATCCCACACTGCTTCAACATTATTGAAGCAGTGTGGGATCATCTTGACAGAGAACAGAACAAAAGGCAGCCAACATCCAAAGAAGAGCTCTGAATGTCCTTCAAGAAGCCTGGAGAACTATTCCTGAAGACTACTTAAAGAAATTACAAGAAAGTTTGCCTAAGAGAGTTCAGGCTGTGTTGAAGAATAAAGGTGGTCTTACAGAATATTGACTTTCAAACTCATTAGAATTGTATAAATTCTGTTTTTACCTTATATACTGCATTTCCATTTATATTTGCACATTTCAGTAAATCACTGCACCTATTTCCCGTCTTCCTAGCAAAATATAAGGAAATGAGGGGTGGCTCAAGACTTTTGCACAGTACTGTACAGTTAAAAGGCTGTTTCTAAATATCCAGCACCATGCATACAATTCACCCAGGGACTAACTACATCAAGCTTTTTTCTTGACAAAAAGTTTGGTGAACCATAAAAATAAAAAATTTTTAGGACTGTTTTCATGTGTTTTGTGATCTGATTGTCTTTCCATAATGTGTTGTCCTTTTTTTTCTCCTTTGCATGCAGGTGTACAGTTTGTTCAGCAGAGCCAAAGCCTAGGCTGTCTGGCCTCCTTTCTTTGGTCTGAAGACAAATATTTGCCATGGTGGCAAAGTGAAATTGAAAGTGAGTCTTCTCTGGAAAACACATAAGCACTTAGAAACTGTTGATGCCTTTCTTTCCAAGAGCTCTGGACATCCCCTGGGCCATGCCTGTGAACTTGGCTGTTAAAAGTGTCACATTGTATTGCATGTGGAACTCGCCTTGTCTTTATTTAGCCTGGCATATTACCATGTCATAAGATCTCAGTCCATATGACCAAGAGCATGCTGTTCTATTGTCAAAGCAATGAAAGGAGCCTCTGTCAGGGGGACTGGTAATTGGAGAGGGGAATTGGGCAAATTTTCTTTGATTGTTCTACCAGAAGTCATCAGAGGTGTGTGTGTGTGTGTGTGTAACAGAGAAGAGAGTCTGTGCTGCTGTGATGTACATCTCACCTGCCAGAAAACAGCTTGAAATTCTGACCTTGACACTGTTTGGTTTTCGCTTGATATCATAACTGAAACTTACCACTTACACTGAAACAATATTTGGTTATCTTTTAACTTGGATCACTCAGCAGATGCAGGCATAGATCACTGGAGGTGTTGATCTGAGGAAGACGATTGCTGGCTGGGCTTTCCACAGAATTGCGTGGTAAAATTGTGCTATCAGTGTCAGACTATAGCATCAACATTTTGTGCCAAAAAGTACTGAAAATTCAGTCGGTCATAAATGAACAAGGTGACCTAAGATGACCACAAATGATAAACTACTCACTGCACTGCACAGCTTAATGACTAGATAAAATTAGCGGCAGTAATGTCATTAACACCACTGAGGACAGAAGTGTGTGTTTGGTACACAGAGGCATGGATGTTGTTATGTGTTACGCAATTTCAAAACTGCCTGGTGGCCTGTGTGTCTCTTCCTTCCTCCCCTCCCTCTCTGCTGACCAAATTAAATGATGCATCAGCCGGTTTCTGTTCTCATTATTTCTGCTCCGTTGTTTCACCTGAACTACTGCTGAAGTACGCTCATGGTTCATTATTGTTGCTTTTGTTTTTCAGCTGAAGACTTACTTGTTGCTTTTGGTAATATTCAGCATCTGTGCCCTTTTAGAAGCAGTGACGCACATGTGAGGAGGACAGTCTGCTGAGTTTTTGTGTCCAGGGGCAAGGATGGGACAACAGACGTCTGTGCTAGAAGATGTAGACCAAGGGGTGGAGGTGCTGTCAACAGTCAGTGGTAAGGAGCCACGCGTTACATTATCACATTGTCGCGCCACGTTGCCAGAAGGTGTTTGTTCAGTGTCTTATTTGCTTCATGTGTAAATTCATATCATCTCATCTGTGGTTTGATTCTGGGAACATTTTACGCTTTTCAATGATTCAATAAGGCAAAAAAGACCAACCGAACCACTCCAAGTTTGGACAATAATCTACCAACCAAAGAAAACTTTATAGATGGAAGATTTTTGGACAGTAACCTGTAATTCCCACCTTCACTTCACCTGGTTTTCATTGTGTAATTGGATAGTTACACTCTGTGTCACCCATGAGATGTGTCATAGGCTGCAGTTGTGTAGAATTTTTCATGTATTCATAACTTTTTTTTTGTAAGTTGCATACTTACTTTCAGTTTACTTAATCTTAGTATCTCCAGGTCAGATTTGTTGGGGTGTGGGTACAGATGTTTGCTAACATCTTTTGATACCTCTCCAGATGTTTAAGTTGGCTTTTTTTATCCTCTATATACAAAACTTTATACAGAAGTCATTCTTTGCCTTTTCTGAATATGTTCTCAAATATGTCGACGAACCTCTCTGCCAATTTCATGAGACATTGCTTACAACATTTATGAATTACAAACAGCAGGTGTTCGAGTTAGTCAGCTGGGGCCAGTTTCACAAAAGCAATTTGCCAGCATCTGCTTTTACACAGATTGCAATTGGTGCCGGTGTCTTGTCTTACAAATCATTGTTGCTCACAAATTACAGATTGAATGGTACTAAGTTCACACGTTCATGCTGTAGGCATTTCACTGGATCACTCAGATGTGTTCAAATTAAGATAAGTTACAGCATGCACGTTGCACATTGGATGGGAAAAAAAAATCTCTTGGCTTCAAAAATGGGATTTAGGAGCTTCCAGGAAGACGAGGAGCAATTCAGTCCAGATAGACAATATTTAATGAGTTACTATACAGTTGACATAGAATTATAACTGACTCATCTACAGTGTAGATAGTTTAGCAGGATTTGCTGCAGATGAGCAAAAACACCAGAATCTGGCGATAAAATTTGCTTGTATGATATATTAGATAAGAACATTTTTTAAGGAGACTTAATTTAGTGTGCCTAATGCAGCTTTTGTTTTGGTAAACGAGGAGCTATTACTGTATGTTCTTTTCCAGCTCTGTTTTTTTTAAATCTTGGACTCTTGATTCACAGTTCAAAGTAATACTTATATACTATATATCTTATACTGGGTCTTGGTACAGCCCCTCGGTTCATCCTAAGTGATCCCAAATGATAAGTGTGAGTGGCTTAAAAATTATTATTACTATTATTATTATTACAATGGGACTACAGCTGTTTACCACCCATATAAAGATTTTATAGTTTTGCCACTGGTTATTAAGTCCTCTTTGTTTATCCAGTTGGACTAAACTACCTGAACTAGATACACCATTTATTTTAGTTTACACGGTTATAAGGACCATATTTGGACTGTAACATGAGTTGAATGTACACCTTTTAAATAACTAGTTAACTTCAAGCCATTTCACCTAACTACTTCCAGCTATTTCTGTGTCTCTGCTTCAGCTTAAACACAATGGTTTATAATACACACACTGTAACTTATGCTAGATATAATGTTCTTTAGGCAGCATTGCATGGAGCGACAAGTTGAGCCTGGAGCCTTTTTCTTAATTCCTTTGGCACGTTTGCAACTCTGCCCTTTGATGCACGTTATATACTGTTATTTGAAATATAACAGTATCACAGTAAGAGCATAAAACAAATTGTAACATTATTAAATATTACAACAAGTAATCATTCCACGGTTTCCAAGAGCACTGAGTTGGACAATGGGCTTTACCCAGAATAAGCCGGGATAATTCAGTTTGTTGCCAGTGTGATTACGTTTGCAGCCAATTTCACTTGGAGGGCATAGGTTTTGATCTTTCAGATGGCTACTTGATTCATTAATAAATCTAATTGTGCAGAATGCCACATAATGAAAAGTGCATGACCACCTTTGCTTGCCCCCTTTGTACTTTAAATTGGGAATGCTTATGCGATTGTGTGATGAAGAATTAAGTGAACTAAAGCTAATACGATAGTTCAAGGACGGTGGAGAAGGCACCAGTGTAATTTTAGTTTTCTTCCCTATCACCAGTACCCACTGGTGTCACCGTCAGAAGCTCCCATTGTCTGAGCTGCCTACTTCTGAGAAGTATTTGACTCCTCGGCGTCTATAAATGAATTAAAATCAGTTGAGAAATTGAGTTAAGAAAATTAAGCTGTGTTAGAGTTTGGTCTTTGTAAAAGACTTAAGCCTTGTATCTGTACGTCCTTCTTTTGTTTGTGTGACCTGGCAGCTGTTTGTTGGGTAGAGGTGGTGGATAACCCTGGAGAACACTTATAAAGCAAACCCACTTCTTGTTTCCTCTTTATACATATATGCGCAGTAAATAAATACTTTTGTCTCCAAACAGCAGGCCCAGAGTCAGTCTCAACTTGTGATATACAACACACGTACACACATTGCCAAGCCAGTGCAATTAGCTGTAGAGGGATTTATGTTCTAGTCTACCCTCCACCCCTCTTTTCCTGTGATAAACGCAGCCCAGACATGAAGAGAGATAAATAATCACACATTCTGCAGCCTAATCGAGGAGAGGAAGAGGAAGGCAGCTTAAAGAGGTTTCACAGAGAAGCTCACGGATATAGTATGAACCATACTCTAGTAAGAAGATGTCTCTTTTGGAGTTAATTCAAGAGAGCCAAGAGGTGTTGACTGAACTGCTCCACAGTCTGTCTCTATCTGTCAGCGTGCTCACCCGACAGACACACCACAGTCTGAGCCATCGGCCGACCTGGAGAAGAGGTTAGTGTTAGTGTGTGTGCTGACTGTAAAGGTATGGCTGTGTATATTAGATTCTTCTTTCAATAATTAGTGTTTCCTCAGTCTCATATTAACTGGACACCCTATATATTCTTTAGTTGTTCAGTCTTTGCTACTTAAATCAATGTGAGAGGATGACAGGACAGGATTTCCTATCACTGCAGGGAGATTCCCTCTTCTGTTTTTCCCTCCTCCTTATTCAAACAGAACAGAAGAACCTGCCTGTTTAGTTTCCTGCTGAGGTTACAGTATGTCCGCGGTGGTTTCAGTGACTTGAAATTTGACCAAAGGCACTAAAGAAGCACACAAACATGACACACTTTACTGATGATGGTATATTTCTCTATCTATCTATTCTCTCTATCTATGTCTATACATAACTTTTTATGTGTTATTTATAATCAATGGGGATGTTGGGAATGTAGTTTACATTAAGTGTAGTAATTTAAATATCAGTTTGGACCCAAAAAACTTGTTTATTTTTTGGTTTTGCTCTACTTAGAGCCTAAAAGATAAATGACCCAACACCAAATTTGGAGTAAACGAATGTGTTGGATGTAATGCTTTTTAATATTTTTTGTATTTTCAATTGAAAAAGTAAGACAGTTTTTAAAGTTAAAAATTCAGAAAACCAATTTTCTTTACCCATAAACCACTTTTTTTTCCATTTTAAGCTATTATTATATGAATGTCTGATTGAAAATTCCTCATTTAAGAACTTATATTTGCCCTGCAGATATAAACTTAGCACAAAAAGTAAGGAAATTTGTATTTGGTGGATTATTTCTTTGTTGTAACAATGGTTCTTGGCAATAAATCTCATACCATTGGAAAGCCTGTTGATTTCCCTTGAAATGGTGCCACATTTGTAAGGAAAATGCATTTGTGGGTCGAGCAGCAGAGCTGAGTATGTGGGTTGCGTCCATGAAGAACTTGTCAAATCTTCTCTGCCAAACAGCTTATTCTGCTATTGACTCTTGTTTTGAGCTTCTGGTAGCCCAGGTGCTGCTAAT